>MJUT01019570.1:0-19611 GCA_002080005.1 Gigantidas platifrons | reverse complement strand
TATATTCATATAACGTTAACAAAATATAAATAAAACGGAGGTCAAGACGAATCGAAAATCAATTGATGAGGAAATCATATCGGACATCACAACACGGAACTAAACACGGAAGGACAGTACAACAACACGAACCCCACTAAGGCAAATAAAAAACCGGAGCGAACTAAGGTACTACACAGGTGCCACCCTGTGAGCTACTCTTGTGACAAGCACTGTAATAAGTCATGAATGAGAAAGGACCGAATTGTCATTACGACAAACGGAACATATACGTAGTCAATTGTGACACAGATAATCCGTAGCGGTTAAGTCATGATGGTCGTGTAAAACTTTCGAAGTGATAACAAATGATTGAAGAACATAATATGCAATAACATTGTATTTTCATTTCAGATGTAAGCACTACAGGTAATGTTTATTTTATTTTATTATTTTTGAATAATTCATAATAAAAATCAACACTTGTTGATGATCATGTGAACCGTTGCTTGTCATCAGTTTCTAAATATCTTCGCAGAAACTGCTCTGCAAAAATTCCCAATTTTGATTGTAATATCCCTTAAGAGGTTTCTTCCTACATTATGCACGACAGTCCCGATATTAATTCAAAATGTCCACCTTCACCGGGAATTTAAGTTTCTGCAAATGACAATATCGGCTTTATCATACCATGTATGTCACAATGAGCTGGCATTTAGACTGCAGCTCATTGACAGTGAGTAGTTAAAGTGTACATACATATAATTTATGTTTTGACTTTTGAAGTTTAACGCTACATACAACAATATTTCAGCAATATCGTAGAGTTCAATTTTATTGATTTAAGCTTATTTTATAGTTCAAAGAAAAAAAACGGACGGATTAGACACACTCGGAGTATTTGGAGAAAGTCACCGACCTGGTGTAAGTTACTGATAAACTTTGTAGCATAATGTTATATCGAGTACACCTCACCATGAGCGAGATTCGATCTCACAACTTAAGTAATGATAGATGCTGATCGCATGACTAGTTGTAAAACCAACAAGCATACTATTGTGACTAAGACGGCCCCCAATAAAACCATTATGTATCTAAAAGTAGTGGCGCTAAATACCAGTAACTCATTCCTAACAAATTAATTAATTTGATCTTTTCCTTTATATTTTAGATATACGATTGGTGAACGGAAGATACCCATGGCAAGGCCGTGTAGAAGTATTCTATAATAATACGTGGGGTACAATTTGTGACGACAGTTTTGACAGAATCGACGCACAAGTAGTATGTTCTATGCTCGGATACGACAGAAACGGGTATTCTTTTTATTAGCTCTTGTAGATGATTATTCCACAAATTTTACAAGAAATATTCTAAAAATGGTTACGTTTTGCCATTATAGACATAGAATATCGTTGTTGAATTAAAGTTAGAGAAAATGGACAAAACAGAAAGGCAGGCAAAATTTGGTACAAGACACAGAACAAAGGCATTAAAAAAATGAAGCGAAACAGAAAAAAAAACAAAAAACAAGCAAAGCAACAAAAGAAAAACAAAAGCAAAGCAAAAAAAAAGAAACAAAGAAACAAAGAAACAAACAAAATGCACAAAACGCAAAAAAAGAACAAAAAAAACAAAAAAAATAAAAACAAAAACAAAAACAAGATAAGATTTGTCTCAACCTAAAATGTTTGAATATACCAAAGGGATAATCAGATGTCCTAAATCGAAGAACAGACAATACAATGACCAAGAGCAAAAGGATACAACCAAAAACAAAGCACAAACAAAACAAAACAAAGCAAAATAAAAACAAAAAAAAACACAGCAAAAAAAAAAAAAACAAAAAACAAAACACAGCAAAAACGCAAAAAAAAAAAAATAAATCAACAAGAACAATAGGAAAAAGCAAAAATAAGATTTGTCTTTACAAAACATTAAACAGAAAATTAATGATCGAGCAATGCAAACCTCACGAAAATCGTGAAAATCTTGCTGTGCCAGTATATGTGAAGACAATCATATAACATTAACAAAACATAAAACCAAACTGAAGTCAAGACGAATCGAACATCGTTTTATGGGGATATCGTAGCGGACATGACAACACGGAACTAAGCACGTAAGGATATACAATTTGACAATAGAAACAACACGAATCTCACTAAGACAAATAAAAACACATGAGCGAACTCAGATGCTACTGAAGGGTAAGCAGTTCCTGCTCCATGTGTGCCACTCTTGTTACAAACCCTATAATAAGTCATGAATGAGAAAGGGGAGGATTGTGGTTACGACAAACCGAACATAACCGTGGTCATTTGTGACACAGATACTCCACAATGGTTAACCAACTCATGGTGGCGACATTAAAATATACGAAGTGGTGATTACAACTTAACCACTAGGTGCCCTTGTTTCAGTAGCTTCCTTGTCAGCAGCAACCATTTATCAAGGAATCATGATAGGAACCACAAATTTCTGACGTATCGGAACAAAGAATTGAATCCCTTATACTTGGTTTGTACCCATTCCAATAATATATCAGTTTTATCATCAAGGTGATATTCGGCAATGGAGGATATCCAAATATGCAAAGAAAGTATACGACCTAATGCCTATGTAGTGACAAATTGCAATCACATATAGTGGTGGGAATGAAACTCAACATTCTAGCAGTGATAGGCGCTGATTACATCTGTGGATCTAACGCGTTCGCAGATAGTACATATTTATCTTCCTATCGTTGGCTTAAGCAAATATGTACATAATGATTTTTTGTTCTGTGTTTCACTTTATTATTATTATTTGTTTTATAACATAACAGTTTATTTTTGGATCCGCCTGTTAACATTATACACCCAGGTAAGCAGAATAATATAATGTATACTTTGATTGGAAGACGGTAATTTACATTTACGCTTGCGGAAGATGTCGCACACAATTTATGTTACTCGAATAATACTGCGCCCTCTATCGGCATTATTCGGGTTACAATTAATGCTGTAAATGGAAAAGTCGGTCACATTCACATGCATGCGCTAATGAGATTATACGAAGAAATAATTCTGTTTTTTTAACAAAGGAAAAGAGTGAGGCCATGTTAGAATGTAATTTAGTATAATTAATTAGTGAAATATCACATGCTATATTTAGTTAAAATCTAATGAAAATAAAGTAAAATATATTGGTTTAATTTAAAAAAAAAATTGAAATAAAGAAAAGGTCAAATTTAACGAGAACTGAAATAATATAGTTGTTTTAATTTAATTTAAAAAAAAATAATTAGTGAAATATCACTTTCTATATTTAATTAAAATCTAATGAAAATGAAGTAAAATATATTGATTTAAGAAGAAAAATTGAAATAAAAAAATGACAAATTTAATAAGAAATTAAATAATTTAGTTGTAATTTCATTTAAAAAAATGATTAATTAGTGAAATATCATATACTATATTTAGTTATTTAGTTAAAATCGAATGAAAATGAAGTAAAGTATATTAATTTAAGAAGAAAGATTGAAATAAAGAAAAAGTCAAATTTAATGAGAAATGAAATGATATAGTTGTTGTAATTTAATCAAAACAAAAATAATTAATTAGTGAAATATCACATTCTATATTTAGTTAAAATCATTAGAGGACGACTGATATATTCCGTTTTTTTGTATTACCAATATAGTTCTTCCTTTTCGCTTTAATGATAAATTACACAATTTTTAACACTAGTGAAAAAAACGGTTATTGTCTTTAGTGGTGCAGGTATTTCTTACCATTCCAGAGCACCGATGTGCACTCCCGGTTTCTGTGAGGGTTGTCGCTCAATCTATAGCTTTCTGTGTATTGCTTTGTAGACAATATGTGTCTTTGCGTTCGAAGTTCCGAGTTGTGATGTCCGTTAAGATTTCCACCTGAAAACGATGTTCGGTTCGTATTTGCCATCAGTTATTTGTAGGAGGGAGCATGTCTTGTTCGCGTTGTTTGTGTTTGTTTGCGTATAGTGATGTCAACACATATTGTGTTTTTGGTTTTGTTTTCATCATCCTATGCTGCCAGTTTCTCTGGATTGTCATTGTTTCATTAGCACGTGTCGGTTTTCTCTAACGTTTATTTGAAACATTTAGTACACGAGTACATTGTACATACTAACATAATGCCACAATTCTGTTTTTGTCATAGCCACCAAAAGGTCAACCAGGCTTCGTGTTTTGTACCACACTTTATCAGTAAAAATAAAAGCACTACGAAATATAGTGCAAATAAATATAATTTTAGGGATATCTACGCTTATGGTAATGCCGCCTTTGGACAAGGTAATGGGCCAATAATGTTGGACGATTTGCATTGTAATGGAAAAGAGATTGATATATCTGTATGTCCTTCAAACGGTTGGTTTGCAAACAACTGTGGTCACAATGAAGATGCTGGTGTTTCTTGTAGTGAGTATATCTTTAATATTGCTTAATTTGTCTGATAATGTTGGCCATATTTAATGAGTATATAATTTATATAACTTAATATGTCTGATAATGTTGGCCATATTTAATAATCATATCTTTTATATGACTTAATTTGTCTGATAATTTTGGCCATATTTAATAAGTATATATGTTACATGACTTTATTTGTCTGATAATGTTGGCCATATTTAATAAATATATCGTTTAATTTACTTAATTTGTCTGATAGTGTTGGACATATTTAATAAGTATATCGTTTAATTTACTTAATTTGTCTGATAATGTTGGCCATATTTAATAACTATATTTGTATATATAACTTAATTTGTCTGAAAATGTTGACTACAGGGGAATTTATTGCAATCACACTGGTTTAGGTTAGGGTTTACAGTTTAGCAAGCCAGTTTTAAGTTTTATACAAACCAGTTTCTAACTAAACCATGGTTTAACACATCTCAGTGAATTGATGGTTTCTAAAGATGGCTGACACGCCAGATATAAATGATCTTATAGACCTAATATTGATAGATAGTTTAATGCAAAGTAATAATGAAAGTTTTGATGCATGGCTATGTCATATTCTTCAACATTTTGTTCACAGAACATTTCAATTCACCTTTTTGTTGGATTTCATGACTAACCGTACGAAAAACGCCCCCTGTAAACCGATAACTTGATTACAACAGGCATTTCTGATGTTGTTCACATACCCATTCCATTTGTGAATCATCAACATGAAGTTGAAGTATGTTTTTCTTTTCCTCCGTTGCCGCCGTGTTTCAAAACCAAAATGTAAAACCACCTCTCGTGCGGTTAGCTAAATTTCTGGAACTGATCTTGGTTTGGAATGAATAAACAAGAAAACCAGTTTGGGTTTTGACCCAGTTTTAAACCGGTTTTCTTAAATAAATGAAAAGTTTAGCAAAACAGTTTTAAACCTTAACCAGTTTGCTTGCAATAAATTCGACCTATATTTAATAAGTAGATTGGTTATATATAACTTATTGTGTCTGATAATGTTGGTCATATTCAATAAGTATATCTTTAATATAACTTAATTTGTCTCATTATGTTGACCATACTTAAATGTTAAACATTATTATGCATACTTTCCCGAATTAATTATATTGAAAATGTATTGATACAACTTAACATCAGCATTTGGAATGTCTCTTTTCCTTAGTAAACTCAGAAGGTACCCAGACGTTATAAAAGGAAATAATTAATAAGAAAAAAACGATAAATTCGTGAAAAAAGTTGAACACCATGTTATTCGGCACTTATTTATATTCTTATATGTCGTCTCTTCGTTTATTGATCGATTCAATTCAATTTTGTTAAAAATAAAGCGAAACATGTTAAGGTTTAAAACCCTATAATATAACACTACAATAGAACAATGATTGATTGACTGGTTGTTGTTTAACTTCAAGTGAGTAGTAATAAAAATATATTACTGACGAGAATACCAAAAGTTTGATGGTACTAAATAGCAAGTCAGAGACTATAATTCGAAGAAAGAGAGACAATGCAATGGTGGCCAAAAGGAAGAGAACATAAAGACAAAAATACTAGACAGACAATTAAAGATTGATCAACCGGAACCGCACAGACCACAGAAAAAAAAATGAGTTTTCAACTCAGGGGGATCCTCTGAAGAAATATATGTAATGACGAACCGATTACACAAGGGAGTGGATGTAAGCACGCAATTAATCAATATGACAGATCAATGTCGATGATAGTAAGGATGAACGCTGATCTTGCAATCTACTATTTGCCAATGTTTCCAACATACCGACAACAAAAAAGCAATAATTACTATTCTGTAAAACTGTCTTAAAACTTTGATAATATCGCATTGCTGATTGCTAAGAAGGGTTTGAATATAGTACTTAGTACACCTGTAGTGATGCTCTTGTTAAAAACTATGTAGTAAAGAACTCAGGTGCTCCACATGTGCCACCTTTCGTGTTACTATTGTTACAAACACTATATTCATATAACGTTAACAAAATATAAATAAAACGGAGGTCAAGACGAATCGAAAATCAATTGATGAGGAAATCATAGCGGACATCACAGCACGGAACTAAAAACGGAAGGACAGCACAACAACACGAACCCCACTAAGGTAAATAAAAAACCGGAGCGAACTAAGGTGCTACACAGGTGCCACCCTTTGAGCTAATCTTGTGACAAGCACTGTAATAAGTCATGAATGAGAAAGGACCGAATTGTCATTACGACAAACGGAGCATATACGTAGTCAATTGTGACACAGATAATCCGTAGCGGTTAAGTCATGATGGTCGTGTAAAACTTTCGAAGTGTTAACAAATGATTGAAGAACATAATATGCAATAACATTGTATTTTCATTTCAGATGTAAGCACTACAGGTAATGTTTATTTTATTTTATTATTTTTGAATAATTCATAATAAAAATCAACACCTGTTGATGATCATGTGAACCGTTGCTTGTCATCAGTTTCTAAATATCTTCGCAGAAACTGCCCTGCAAAAATTCCCAATTTTGATTGTAATATCCCTTAAGAGGTTTCTTCCTATATTATGCACGAGAGTCCCGATATTAATTCAAAATGTCCACCTTCATCGGAATTTTAAGTTTCTGCAAATGACAATATCGGCTTTATCATACAATGTATGTCACAATGAGCTAACATTTAGACTACAGCTCATTGACAGTGAGTAGTTAAAGTGTACATACATATAATTTATGTTTTGACTTTTGAAGCTTAACGCTACATACAACAATATTTCAGCAATATCGTAGAGTTCAATTTTATTGGTTTAAACTTATTTTAAAGTTCAAAGAAAACAACAAACGGATTGGACACAAGTTTTTCAACTTAGAATTGTCTTCTTTAATTTTATTGGCTGAGGACATGGGAGTATTTGGAGAAAGCCACCGACCTGGTGCAAGTTACTGATAAACTTTGTAGCATAATGTTATATCGAGTACACCTCACCATGAGCGAGATTCGATCTCACAACTTAAGTAATGATAGATGCTGATCGCATGACTAGTTGTAAAACCAACAACCATATTATTGTGACTAAGACGGCCTCCAATAAAACCATTATGTATCTAAAAGTAGTGGCGTTAAATACCAGTAACTCATTCCTAACAAATTAATTAATTTGATCTTTTCCTTTATATTCTAGATATACGATTGGTGAACGGAAGATACCCATGGCAAGGCCGTATAGAAGTATTCTATAATAATACGTGGGGTACAATTTGTGACGACAGTTTTGACAGAATCGACGCACAAGTAGTATGTTCTATGCTCGGATACGACAGAAACGGGTATTCTTTTTATTAACTCTTGTAGATGATTATTCCACAAATTTTACAAGAAATATTCTAAAAATGGTTACGTTTTGCCATTATAGACATAACATATCGTTGTTGAATTAAAGTTAGAGAAAATGGACAAAACAGAAAGGCAGGCAAAATTTGGTACAAGACACAGAACAAAGGCATTAAAAAAATAAGAAGCGAAACAGAAAAAAAAAACAAAAACAAGCAAAGCAACAAAACAAAAACAAAAGCAAAGCAAAAATAAAAAAAGAAAGAAACAAACAAACAAACAAAATGCACAAAACGCAAAAAAACAACAAAAAAAACCCAAAAAAATTAAAAACAAAAACAAAAACAAGATAAGATTTGTCTCAACCTAAAATGTTTGAATATACCAAAGGGATAATCAGACGTCCTAAATCGAAGAACAGACAATACAATGACCAATAGCAAAAGGATACAACCAAAAACAAAGCACAAACAAAGCAAAACAAAACAAAATAAAAACAAAAACAAAAACACAGCAAAAAAAACAAAAAAAAAAACAAAAAACAAAACACAGCAAAAACGCCAAAAAAAAAAATCAACAAGAACAATAGGAAAAAGCAAAAATAAGATTTGTCTTTACAAAACATTAAACAGAAAATTAATGATCGAGCAACGCAAACCTCACGAAAATCGTGAAAATCTTGCTGTGCCAGTATATGTGAAGACAATCATATAACATTAACAAAACATAAAACCAAACGGAAGTCAAGACGAATCGAACATCGTTTTATGGGGATATCGTAGTGGACATGACAACACGGAACTAAGCACGTAAGGACATAAAATTTGACAATAGCAACAACACGAATCTCTCTAAGACAAATAAAAACACATGAGCGAACTCAGATGTTATTGAAGGGTAAGCAGCTCCTGCTCCATGTGTGCCACTCTTGTTACAAACCCTATAATAAGTCATGAATGAGAAAGGGGAGGATTGTGGCTACGACAAACCGAACATAACCGTGGTCATTTGTGACACAGATACTCCACAATGGTTAACCAACTCATGGTGGCGACATTAAAATAAACGAAGTGGTGATTACAACTTAACCACTAGGTGCCCTTGTTTCAGTAGCTTCCTTGTCAGCAGCAACCCTTTATCAAGGAATCATGATAGGAACCACAAATTTCTGACGTATCGGAACAAAGAATTGAATCCCTTATCCTTGGTTTGTACCCATTCCAATAATATATCAGTTTTATCATCAAGGTGAAATTCGGCGATGGAGGATATCCAAATATGCAAAGAAAGTATACGACCTAATTCCTATGTAGTGACAAATTGCAATCACATATAGTGGTGGGAATGAAACTCAACATTCTAGCAGTGATAGGCGCTGATTACATCTGTGGATCTAACGCGTTCGCAGATAGTACATAATTATCTTCCTATCGTTGGCTAAAGCAAATATGTACATAATGATTTTTTTTTCTGTGTTTCACTTTATTATTATTATTTGTTTTATAACATAACAGTTTATTTTTGGATCCGCCTGTTAACATTAGACACCCAGGTAAGCAGAATAATCTAATGTTCCCTGTGTTCCCACATGTTCCCATTTAAAAAAATACAACACAATTGATCAATTTTTAAAACCATAATGTAAGTCAATGTATAAGACATTTTATGACAGCTTAAACAAGTAAGATTTACGTATATATATTGTACTGCTATATTGTAGCTAATTACTAATCAAGGATATAATTGTCAAGATTTTGGTTTTATCTATTATCAGAATGCAACTTTGAATATAGTTAACAAGTGATCAGCGAAGCCTAGTTCCGGAGCACACGAGTTCACCCCCTGGATTTTAATGGGGTTCATGCTACTCGATCTTTTGTTTTATGTATATGTTTTGTAGATCGTTGTTTGTCTTTTTTGTCCTTTTTCTTTTGAGCATTACTTTGTCTGTTTCTCTTCGATTTATGGATTCTGATTTCCCCTTTGGTGTCGTCCACCTCCTCTCACAGTCTTATTATATTTGACGAAACTTTTCTTTCCTGGTTAAAAAATCATCCAATGCAAAAGCGCGACTTAGGGAAAATAGCTTCGAAGTTGCGCTTCAGCAATTTTGTTTTCAAACAGTGTATTCTGCTGACAAGACCTAAATGTAGAAAAATATTAATTCATCGTACATAAAATTGCAGTCATAACTTCAAACATTGGGCTGTCGCCATCATGACTTGGTTAAGCGCTACGAAATATCTGTGTTACATTAGAAGACGACTGATGTGTTCCGTTTGTTGTATTACCAATATATGTCTTCCTTTTCGCTTCCTTCCGTCTTCTGTTGTGCAGGTGTTGCTTACGATTCCAGAGCACCGATGTGTACTCCCGGTTTTTGTGCTTGTCGTCGCTCAATCTATAACTTTCTGTGTATTGCTTAGTAGACAATATGTGTCTTTGCGCTCTAAGTTTCATGTTGTGATGTCCGTTACTATTTCCGCATACAAACGATGTTCGGTTCGTATTTACCGTCAGTGGTTTGTAGGAGGGATTACATCTTGTTTGCGTTGTTTGTGGTTCTTTTCGTATATTGGTATCCAACACATATTGTGTTTTTGGTGTTGTCTTTCTTTGTCTTGTGTGCCCGATGTTGCCAGTTTCTTTGGATTGTCCTTTCTTTAATTAGCCCTTCGGTATTCTTTGACGTTTATATGAATCATTTGGTATATGCACACATTGTACAGTTTAACTTAATGCGACACATACTGCTTTTGTCATTGCTACCAAAAGATCAACCTGGTTTCGTGTTTAGTACTACACATGATGAGTGAAAGTAAAAGCACTGCGAAATATATTGCAAATAAATATAATTTTAGGAGTATCAAAGCTTATAGAAGTGCCGCCTTTGGACAAGGTAATGGGACAATAATGTTGAACCATTTGAATTGTAATGGTAAAGAGATTGATATATCTGAATGTCCCTCTAGTGGCTGGGGTGCAAACAACTGTGGTCACAGTCAAGATGCTAGTATTTCTTGTAGTGAGTATATCGCTTATATAACTTAATTTGTCTGATAATGTTGGCCATATTTAATGAGTATATCTTTTATATAGCTTAATTTGTCTGATAATATTGACCATATTTAATAAGTCTATCTTTTATATTACTTAATGTGTCTGATAATGTTTGCCATATTACATTAGTATATCTTTTATATAACTTAATTTGTCTGATATTGTTGGCCTTATTTAATAAGTGTACCATTTATATAGCTTAATTTGTCTGATAACGAATGTCATATTTAATGAGCATATCGTTTATATAACTTAATTTGTCTGGTAATGTTGGCTATATTTAATAAGTATATCTTTTATATAACTTAATTTGTCTAATAATGTTGGCTATTTTTAATAAGCATATTGTTTATATAACTTAATTTGTCTGATAATGTGGGCCATATCTAATAAGTATATAGTTTATATATAACTTAATTTGTCTGATAATGTTGGCCATATTTAATAAGTATATTTTTTATATAGCTTAATTTGTCTCATTATGTTGACCATACTTAAATGTCAAATATTATCATGCAATAATTTCACGAATTAATTATATTGACAATGTATTGATACAACTTAACATCAGCATTTGGAATGTCTCTTTTCCTTAGTAAAGTCAGAAGGTACCCAGACGTTATAAAAGGAAATAATTAATAAGATAAAACGACAAATTCGTGAAAAAAGAAAACAAATACACCTACAAAACATAATTGAAGAAAGGAAATTAGCAACATGAACACAAACTAAATCTCCGTGGTGAACACCATGTTCTCCAGGAACAACATATCTTATATTGTGTCGTCTCGTTGTTGATTGGTCGATACAATTCAATTAAGAATAAAACGAAAAATGTTAAGGTTTAAAACCATATAATAAAACACCACAATATAATAATGATTGTTTGACT
This sequence comes from Gigantidas platifrons, assembly GCA_002080005.1. NCBI lineage: Eukaryota > Metazoa > Mollusca > Bivalvia > Mytilida > Modiolidae > Gigantidas > Gigantidas platifrons. Next base: position 7,880 of record MJUT01019570.1, on the reverse strand, counting down.
GGTTGCTACTACTGACGAGAATACCAAAAGTTTGAATGTACTAAATAGCAAGTTAGAGACCATAATTCGAAGAAGGAGAGACAATGGAATGGTGACCAAAAGGACGAGAACAAAAAGACAAAAAATACTTGACAGAAAATTAAAGATTGACCAACCGGAACCGCACAGACCATAGCTCAGATGGAGGGATCTCTGAAGATATATTTAATGACGAACCAATAATACAAGGGAGTGGATGTATGCACGCAATCAATCAACAGGACAGATCAACGCTGATGATAGTAATGGTAAATGCTGATTTTACAATCTACGATTTGCCAAAGTTTCTAACATATCGACAACAAGAAAGCCATAACTTCTTTTCTCTCTTAACACTATGATAATTTCTCATTTCTGATTGTTAAGAAGGGCTTGAATATACCGCGTGATACTCTTGTTGAAAACTATGTGATAAGTCTTGAATAAGGAGTTGACATGATTGTTATTACGGCAAACGGAACATATCCTTAGCAAATTGTGACACAGATAGTCCGTAGCGGTTAAGTTATGGTTTTCGAAGTGTTAACAAACGATTTAAGAATATTAATCCAATTGCATTGTATTTTCATTTCAGAAGCTACAGAACTAAAAACTACAGGTAATGTTTATCTTATTTTGTTATTTTTGAATAATTCATAATTAAGATCAAGACTTGTTGATGGTCATGTGAACAGTTGCTTGTCATCAGTTTGTTAAATATCACCACAGAAACTGCTCTGCAAAATTAATCCAAACTGGATTGTAATATTCATTGAGAGGTTTCTTCTCACATTATGTACTACAGTCCCGACATTAATTCAAAATGTCCACCGTTACCGGAAATTTAAGTTTCTGCAATTGACAATTGCGGCTTTATCAGAATTGAGCTGATGTTTAAATTGCAGCTCATTGACAGTGAGTAGTTCAAGGGTACATAAATATAATTTAGGTTTTGACTTTTGAAGTCAATAATATTTCCGCAATATCGTGGAGTTCAGTTTTATTGGTGGAGGACACTGGAGTATTTGGAAAAAACCACCGACCTGCCGCAAGTTACTGATCAACTTTGTCACAAAATGTTATATCAAGTACACTTCGCCATGATCGGGATTCGAGCTCACAACTTTAGTAATGATAGACACTGATCGCATAGGTGATTGTAATTCCAATTAACATACTATTACGACTGCGACGACCCCCACCCGTCATGTATCTGAAATTAATGGCGCTATAAACCAGTAACTCATTCCCAACATATTAATTAATATGATGTTTTACTTTATATTTCAGATATACGATTGGTGAACGGACAATACCCATGGGAAGGTCGTGTAGAAATATTCTATACTGATCGGTGGGGTACAATTTGTGTTGACTATTTTGACAGGAACGATGCACAAGTAATATGTGCTATGCTCGGATACGACAGAAACGGGTATTCTTTTTATTAGCGCTTGTAGACGACTATTCCACAAATTGTGCAAGAAATGTTCGAAAAATTGTTACGTTTTATCATTATGAACATAGCATATTGTTGTTGAAATCACATAAGAGGAGACTGAAAGGAGAAGGAATGAAAAATGGACAAAACAGAAAGGCAGGCAAAACTTGGTACAAGATACAGACGAAAGGCATACAAAAAAAAAACAAAGCGAAACAGAAAAAAACAAGCAAAGCAAAAAAAAACAAAAACAAAAACAAAAACAAAGCAAAAACAAAGCAAAACAAAACAAAACAAAAACGCAAGAAACAAAAAAAAAAAAAAAAAAAAAAAAAAAAAAAAAAAAAAAAAAAACAAAAAAAAACAAAAAAACAAAAAGAATAGGAAAAACCAAAAACAAAAACAAAATAAGATTTGCCTCTACCTAATATGTTGAATATACCAAAGGGATAATCAGAAGTACTAATTCGCAGGACAGACAATACGATGACCAAAGGCAAAATAATAAAATGATAAACAACGGTTTACAAAACATTAAACAGAAAACTAAAGATTGAGCAACGCGAACCCCCACGTCTAATCGGGGGTGAACCCAGGTACTCGGAAATGGATAACAGTTCCTGCTCCACATGTGACAACCATTGTGTTACTTTTTAGCGATACGAACATCATCTGAAATGAAAATCTTGCTGGACGTCATTATATGTGAAGACAATCATGTCACATTAACAAAACATAAAACCAAACGGAAGTCAAGAGGAATCGGACATCGTTTTATGGGGACGTCGTAGCGGACATGACAACACGGAACTAAACACGTAAGGACGTGTAATTTGACAATGCCAACAACACGAACCCCCATAAGACAAATAAAAAAACGTGAGCGAACTCAGATGTTACGGAAGGGTAGTCAGTTCCTGTTCCACATGCTCCACCCTTCGTATTACTCTTGTTGCAAACTCTGTAATAAGGCATAAATGAGAAAAGACCGTATTATGATAACGGCAAACGGAACATATCCGTGGTCATTTGTGACACAGATACTCCGTAAATGTTAACCAACTCATGGTGGCGACATTCAAATTTTCAAAGTGATGATTTTAGCTTAACCACTAGGATCCCTAGTCTCAGTAGCTTCCTTGTCAGTAGCAATCCTTTATGAAGGAAATCATGGTAGTATCCATAATTTATGACGTATCAGAACAAAGAATTGCATCCCTTATCTTTGATTTCTACCCAATCCAGCAATATATCAGTCTTATTATCGAGGTAAGATTCGGCGATGGAGGATATCAAAATATGCAAAGAATGTATACGACCTAATGCCTAATCACTAACAAATTGCTTTACATATAGTCGTATCGATTACACCTTCTACACCCGGGAATGAAACTCAATATTCCAGCTGTGATAGTCTCTGAGAGCATTGATGAATCTAAATCATCTACTTTCTTGATATTAAAAGACATATACAGACTGCTATTTTTTAAATAGCATAATAGTATATTTTCACTAAATAACTCTAGGTTTGGGGATTTCGTTGATCGCATCTATCTCATTGAGCTTGACATAAGAGAAAATTAAAAAATGTAACTGAATTTCAAATTAACTGTAATGGTCATATAATAAATTCACAAAATAGTGTTAAATATTTAGGCATTGACATTGATCAAAACCTGTCTGGCGAAAAAACAGCTAACTCTATTATTAAAAAGGTTAATTCCCGGTTGAGGTTTATGTATAGAAAGGCAAATTGTCTATCTGCCGAAACGCGGAAAACTTTAAGTATGGCACTTATTCAATGTCATTTTGATTATTCTTGTTCCTCCTGGTACGCTGGTATAACTCGTGCTTTAAAAAACAAACTGCAAGTGGCACAAAACAAAACAGTTAGATTCATCAAAAACATGGGCCCAAGAACTAGTATAAAGCCAGCTGAATTATCTAGTCTAGGATTTTTAAATATTGAAAACAGAGTAAAACAGCTTCGATTGAACCATGCTCATAAAATCTATTATGATACATGTCCTTCTTATTTGAAAAATAATTTCATCAAAATTAATGAACATCATGCCCACAATACTAGATCAAGTCAGATTAATTATGTTACACCAAAAATTAAAGGCATCGAATCAACAACATTTTACTACAATGGAATCCATGATTGGAATTCTCTACCCGATTCGATCAAATCCATCAATGATTTGCAAAGATTTAAAAAAGAAGTGAAGTGCCACCTGATACATACCAGTGAGGAACGGGAAAGACGTGTCATATCATAATAATGACAATTATATATACATATATATTTTCATAGATAGTGTACTTATTTTAAAATTAAGTAATCCCTCTACCCGCTCATGTTGATCTTTTAATGTCCACTTGAACTTTAAGCTGATACTTATAAAGGACCCCATTGGAAATAAGCTGAATGGCTTTCATGGGCTATCCTTGGTGAGAAAGTTCTCAGCAGCTATAATTGGTGGATTGAAGTTTCAGTTAAAGATGGCAGTTTTATGTTTTATTTTTAACTTAACGAGAAATTTTTAAACACTTGCGTATGATGTTGAAATTTTTAAACCTAAATATATTTTACCTTTACCTTTTTATAAAGGATACCAAAGATACAGATAGGTATGCTTCATACCTTGATATACACCTCGAATTTGACAATGAGGGGTGGTGAAGAGCGAAACTTTTCGACAAAAGAGATGACTTCAATTTTCCCAACGTGAATTTTCCATTCATATGTAACAACTTTTCAGCAGCACCTGCATATGGAGTATATATCTCTCAGTTGATACGATATTCTAGAGCTTGTGGTTCCTATCAGGATTTCCATGATATATGGTTGCTGTTAATAAGGAAGCTACTGAACCAAGGGTTCCTCTTAGTTAAATTGAAGTCATCACTTGGTTGACCATTATGGAATATCTGTGTAGCAAATGATCACTGATATGTTCCACTTGTCGCATGCACTTCCCGGTCCTTTCCTCGCTCATGACTTATCACCGGGTTTGTAACTAGATTAACATGAGCGGTGTCACTAGTGGAGCATGAACTGCTTACCCTTCCGGATCACATGGGTTCACTCACGGTTCTTAGTTGGGTTCGTGTTACTCGATCGTTAGTGTTTTAAATATGCTTTGTAGATCGTTGTTTGTTCCTTTGTATTTTTCTTTTAGCCATTGTGATGTCTGTTCTTCTTCGATATGCAGATTCTGATTACCCAACATGTAAGTCAATCTATAAGGCATTTTTATCATTAGCTTAAACAAGTAACATTAACATACATGTATTGTACTCATATATTATACCTATTTATAATTAAGGATAGAATAGTCAATATTTTGGTTTCATCTATTATAGGAATGCAACTTTGAATATATTTAACAAGTGATAAGTGACGTCTTTTTCCGGTTTTTAGTGGGGTTCATGCTACTTGATCTTTAGTTTTATGTGTATGTTTTGTAGATTGTTGTTTGTCTTTAGTGGGTTCATGCTACTTGATCTTTAGTTTTATGTGTATGTTTTGTAGATTGTTGTTTGTCTTTAGTGGGTTCATGCTACTTGATATTTAGTTTTATGTGTATGTTTTGTAGATCGTTGTTTGTCTTTAGTGGGGTTCATGCTACTCGATCTTTAGTTTTATGTGTATGTTTTGTAGATCGTTGTTTGTCTTTAGTGGGCTTCATGCTACTATATCTTTAGTTTTATGTGTATATTTTGTAGATCGTTGTTTGTCTTTAGTGGGGTTCATGTTACTAGATCTTTAGTTTTATGTGTATGTTTTGTAGATTGTTGTTTGTCTTTAGTGGGGTTCATGCTACTTGATCTTTAGTTTTATGTGTATGTTTTGTAGATCGTTGTTTGTCTTTAGTGGGGTTCGTGTTACTAGATCTTCAGTTTTATGTGTATGTTTTGTAGATTGTTGTTTGTCTTTAGTGGGGTTCGTGCTACTAGACCTTTAGTTTTATGTGTATGTTTCGTAGATTGTTGTTTGTCTTTAGTGGGGTTCGTGCTACTTGATCTTTAGTTTTATGTGTAGTGTTTTGTAGATCGTTGTTTGTCTTTAGTGGGGTTCGTGTTACTAGATCTTCAGTTTTAGGTGTATGTTTTGTAGATTGTTGTTTGTCTTTAGTGGGGTTCGTGCTAATATATCTTTAGTTTTATGTGTATGTTTCGTAGATTGTTGTTTGTCTTTAGTGGGGTTCGTGCTACTAGATCTTTAGTTTTATGTGTAGTGTTTTGTAGATCGTTGTTTGTCTTTAGTGGGGTTCGTGTTACTAGATCTTTAGTTTTATGTGTATGTTTTGTAGATTGTTGTTTGTCTTTAGAGGGGTTCGTGCTACTAGATCTTTAGTTTTATGTGTATGTTTTGAGATGACTGTTGTTTGTCTTTTTGTACTTTTACTTTTGGCCATTGTGTTGTCTGTTCCTCGTCGATTTATGGATTTTGATTTTCCCCTTTGGTATCTTTAAGCTATTCTCACAGTCTTATAATATTCGACGACACTTTTCCTCGTTAGTTCAACAAATCATCCAATGCGAATGCGAGATTTAGGGAAAATAGCTTCGATGTTGCAATTACCTTGACAAAACCAGCATTATATTACAATTACAATTACATGTATTCTGGAAAGTAATGCATTACATTACAATTACTTTATGAAAGTAATGCATTACATTACACATTACATTTTATAAAATATTTTATCAAAAGAAACATATATACAAAATTGAATACTGAAATCTTGGTAACCATTTAAGATGGTTTTAAAAGTCTACACAAGGTGGCTGTTACATTTAAGCATTGTTAAAGTTTCAAATGTATCATCTTTCATGCACATTCTGTCTGGTCTGAATTTATCATACCATTATATTTTTTAATTATATTGTTAACTTAATCTCAATGTTATTTAATTACTTTTAAACCATTAATTCACTTGTCAATAGAAAGGAATTGATTAATATATAAACCAATTAGTGGTTTTTGACAGGTGTCAATTATCGATCATTCAATTTATTTCTTTGATCTTTAAATATCTATGCATAGGTTTTGCAATGACTATAATGGTATTTGAAAATGAATGCAAATAAAAAACAATATCTGATAAAAATAATAAAAATTGTTTTCATCACATGTTTTCTTAGTTAAAGCATTTATATAGTAAAATTTAAGTTAATTAAAGCAATTTTTTAGTTTAATTAAAATCTAAAGTCTATTTAACAAATTTCTAATATTGTATGATTTTAACTATTTTCTCACAGGTGATCAATGTTAAGAGAGAAAATAAAAGGCTATTTTTGTATGTTTTAATTATTAGTATAAATGTTTTAGTATTAAGGTTAGATGAAGAAAATCATTAGTTTGACAACAGTTCAAAGTTACACTTTGCTTTAATCATTTAACTAGACATTAATTTGTTTTTAATTTTCCTATTTATTTTAGGAAAGAATAAAACAGTAGGTACTTATTTTCCCTGAAATTTGTAGCAATACATAACACTTAGCAGACAGAAGTAATGCTATGTAATGCCATGTAATGCATAAATTACATGCATTTTTGTCAATGTAATGCATTACATTACAATTACATGTAATGCCAAAATTGGGGCAATACACATTACATGCATTACTTGGGAAAATGTAATGCAGTACAGGGCATTACAATTACAAATTAACATTACCCATGCCTTCCTGATAGCTTGTTTTTTTTCAAAATATTGTATTCAGCTGACAAAGCCTGCATGTAGAAAATTTTTAATTCATCGTACTTAAAATTGCAGTCATCACTTCGAACATTTGACGGTAGACATCATGACTTGGTTAAGGGTTACGAAATATCTGAGTCACATTAGAAGACAACGGATATGATCTATTTGATGTACTACCAATATGGTTATTCTTTTCGCTTCAATGATAAATTACAGAATTGTTGACGATAGTAAAAAAAATGGTGATTGTCTTTAGTGGTGCAAGTATTGCTTACCCTTTCAGAGATCCGATGTGCACACACGGTTATTTGCCGGTGGACGCTCAATCAATAGCTCTCTGTGTATTACTTACCCTTTCAGAGATCTGATGTGCACACACGGTTATTTGCCGGTGGACGCTCAATCAATAGCTATCTGTGTATTACTTACCCTTTCAGAGATCCGATGTACACACACGGTTATTTGTCGGTGGACGCTCAATCAATAGCTCTCTGTGTATTACTTACCCTTTCAGAGATCCGATGTGCACACACGGTTATTTGCCGGTGGACGCTCAATCAATAGCTCTCTGTGTATTACTTACCCTTTCAGAGATCCGATGTACACACACGGTTATTTGCCGGTGGACGCTCAATCAATAGCTCTCTGTGTATTACTTACCCTTTCAGAGATCTGATGTGCACACACGGTTATTTGCCGGTGGA
>MJUT01019549.1:36519-46988 GCA_002080005.1 Gigantidas platifrons | reverse complement strand
TCTTACACTGTAGGCTGTTTTACACTGTAGCTTGTCTTACACTGTAGCTAGTTTTACACTGTAGCTTGTTTTACATTGTAGCTTGTTTTACACTGTAGGCTGTCTTACACTGTAGCTAGTTTTACACTGTAGCTTGTTTTACTTTGTAGCTTGTTTTACACTGTAGGCTGTCTTACACTGTAGCTAGTTTTACACTGTAGCTTGTTTTACACTGTAGTTTGATTTACACTGTAGCTTGTTTTACACTGTAGCTAGTTTTACACTAGTTTGTATTACACTGTAGCTTGTCTTACACTGTACCTTGATTTACAATGTATAGCTTGTTTTACACTGTGGTTTGTTTTACACTGTATAGCTTGTTTTACACTGTAGCTTGTTTTACACTGCATAGCTTGTGTTACACTGTAGCATGTCTTACACTGTAGGCTGTTTTACACTGTAGCTTGTTTTGCACTGTCTATGTTTAACACTGCAGCTTGTTTTACACTGTAGCTTGATTTACACTGTAGCTTGTTTTACACTGTAGCTTGTCTTACACTGTAGCTAGTTTTACACTGTAGCTTGTTTTATATTGTAGCTTGTTTTACACTTTAGGCTGTCTTACACTGTAGCTTGTTTTACACTGTAGCTTATCTTACACTGCAGCGTGTCTTACACTGTAGCTTGTTTTACAATGTAGCTTGTATTACACTGTAGCTTGTTTTACAATGTAGCTTGTTTTACACTCTAGTTTGTTTTACACTTTAGCTTGTCTTACACTGTAGCTAGTTTTACACTGTCGCATGTCTTACAATGTAGGCTGTTTTACACTGTAGCTTGTATTACACTGTAGCTTGTTTTACACTTTAGCTTGTTTTACACTGTATAGCGTGTTTTACACTGTAGCATGCCTTACACTGTAGGCTGTTTTACACTGTAGCTTGTCTTACACTGTAGTTAGTTTTACACTGTAGCTTGTTTTACTTTGTAGCTTGTTTTACACTGTAGCATGCCTTACACTGTAGGCTGTTTTACACTGTAGCTTGTCTTACACTGTAGCTTGTTTTACACTGTATAGCTTGTGTTACACTGTAGCTTGTTTTACACTGTATAGCTTGTTTTACACTGTAGCTTGTTTTACACTGTAGCTTGTTTTACAATGTAGGCTGTTTTACACTGTAGCTTGTTTTACATTGTAGTTTGTTTTACACTGTTTGTTATTTTACACTGTAGCTTGTATTGCACAGTAGCTTGTTTTACACTTTTGCTTGTTTTACACTGTATAGCTTGTTTTACACTGTAGCATGTCTTACACTGTAGGCTGTTTTACACTGTAGCTTGTTTTACACTGTAGCTTGTTTTACACTGTAGATGTTTAACACAGCAGCTTGTTTTACACTGTAGCTTGTTTTACACTGTAGCTTGTTTTACACTGTATAGCTTGTTTTACACTGTAGCATATCTTACACTGTAAGCTGTTTTACACTGTAGGTTGTTTTACACTGTAGCTAGTTTTACACTGTAGCTTGTTTTATATTGTAGCTTGTTTTACACTGTAGGCTGTCTTACACTGTAGCTAGTTTTACACTGTAGCTTGTTTTACACTGTAGCTTGTTTTACACTGTACCATGTTTTACACTGTAGTTTGTATTACACTGTAGCTTTTCTTACACTGTAGGCTGTTTTACACTGTAGCTTGTTTTACGCTGTATAGCTTGTTTGATACTGTAGCTTGTTTTACACTGTAGTTTGTTTTTTACACTGTTGGTTGTTTTACACTGTATCTTGTATTACACTATAGCTTGTTTTACACTGTAATTTGTATGACACTGTAGCTTGACTTACACTGTAGCTTGTTTTACACTGTAGGCTGTCTTTCACTGTAGCTAGTTTTACACTGTAGCTTGTTTTACACTGTAGCTTGTTTAACACTGTACCTAGTTTTACACTGTAGTTTGTATTACACTGTAGCTTATCTTACACTGTAGGCTGTTTTACACTGTAGCTTGTTTTACACTGTATAGCTTGTTTTACACTGTAGCTTGTTTTACACTGTAGTTTGTTTTTTATACTGTTGGTTGTTTTACACTGTAGCTTGTATTACACTGTACCTTGTTTTACACTGTAATTTGTATTACACTGTAGCTTGACTTACACTGTAGCTTGTTTTACACTGTAGTTTTTTTTTCACTGTAGCTTGTTTTACACTGTATAGCTTGTTTTACATTGTAGCTTATCTTAGACTGCAGCGTGTCTTACACTGTAGCTTGTTTTACACTGTAGCTTGTATTACACTGTAGCTTGTTTTACACTGTAGCTTGTCTTACACTGTAGGCTGTTTTACACTGTAGATTGTCTTACACTGTAGCTAGATTTACACTGTAGCTTGTTTTACATTGTAGCTTGTTTTACACTGTAGGCTGTCTTATACTGTAGCTAGTTTTACACTGTAGCTTGTTTTACACTGTAGCTTGATTTACGCTGTAGCTTGTTTTACACTCTAGCTAGTTTTACACTGTAGTTTGTATTACACTGTAGCTTGTCTTACACTGTAGCTTGATTTACACTGTATAGCTTGTTTTACACTGTGGTTTGTTTTTCACTGTATAGCTTGTTTTACACTGTAGTTTGTTTTACACAGTTTGTTGTTTTACACTGTAGCTTGTATTGCACTATACATTGTTTTACACTTTAGCTTGTTTTACACTGTATAGCTTGTTTTATACTGTAGCATGTCTTACACTGTAGGCTGTTTTATACTGTAGCTTGTTTTACACTGTCTATGTTTAACACTGCAGCTTGTTTTACACTGTAGCTTGATTTACACTGTAGCTTGTTTTACACTGTATAGCTTGTTTTACACTGTAGCATGTCTTACACTGTAGGCTGTTTACACTGTAGCTGGTCTTACACTGTAGCTAGTTTTACACTGTAGCTTGTTTTACATTGTAGCTTGTTTTACACTGTAGGCTGTCTTACACTGTAGCTTGTTTTACAATGTAGCTTATCTTACACTGCAGCGTGTCTTACACTGTAGCTTGTTTTACACTGTAGCTTGTCTTACACTGTAGTTTGTTTTACACTGTAGCTTGTCTTACACTGTAGCTAGTTTTACACTGTCGCATGTCTTACAATGTAGACTGTTTTACACTGTAGCTTGTTTTACATTGTAGCTTGTTTTACACTGTTGGTTGTTTTACACTGTAACTTGTATCACACTGTAGCTTGTTTAACACTTTTGCTTGTTTTACACTGTATAGTGTGTTTTACACTGTAGCATGTCTTACACTGTAGGCTGTTTTACACGGTAGCTTGTCTTACACTGTAGTTAGTTTTACACTGTAGCTTGTTTTACACTGTATAGCGTGTTTTACACTGTATAGCTTGTTTTACACTGTAGCTTGTTTTACACTGTAGTTTGTTTTTTACACTGTTGGTTGTTTTACACTGTAGCTTGTATTACACTGTAGCTTGTTTTACACTGTAATTTGTATTACACTGTAGCTTGACTTACACTTTAGCTTGTTTTACACTGTAGTTTGTTTTACACTGTAGCTTGTTTTACACTGTAGCTTGTTTTACACTGTAGCTTGTATTACACTGTACCTTGTTTTACACTGTAATTTGTATTACACTGTAGCTTGACTTACTCTGTAGCTTGTTTTACACTGTAGTTTGTTTTACACTCTAGCTTGTTTTACACTGTAGTTTGTTTTACACTGTCGCATGTCTTACACTGTAGGCTGTTTTACACTGTAGATTGTCTTACACTGTAGCTAGATTTACACTGTAGCTTGTTTTACTTTGTACCTTGTTTTAGACTGTAGGCTGTCTTACACTGTAGCTAGTTTTACACTGTAGCTTGTTTTACACTGTAGCTTGTTTTACACTGTAGCTTGTTTTACACTGTAGCTAGTTTTACACTGTAGTTTGTATTACACTGTAGCTTGTCTTACACTGTAGCTTGTTTTACACTTTAGCTTGTTTTACACTGTATAGCTAGTTTTACACTGTAGCTTGTTTTACACTGTATAGCTAGTTTTACACTGTAGCTTGTTTTACACTGTAGCTTGTTTTACAATGTAGGCTGTTTTACATTGTAGCTTGTTTTACATTGTAGTTTGTTTTACACTGTTTGTTGTTTTACACTGTAGCTTGTATTGCACTGTAGCTTGTTTTACACTTTAGCTTGTTTTACACTGTATAGCATGTCTTACACTGTAGGCTGTTTTACACTGTAGCTTGTTTTACACTGTAGCTTGTTTTACACTGCATAGCTTGTTTTACACTGTAGCATGTCTTACACTGTAAGCTGTTTTACAATGTAGCTTGTCTGACACTGTAGCTAGATTTACACTGTAGCTTGTTTTATATTGTAGCTTGTTTTATATTGTAGCTTGTTTTAGACTGTAGGCTGTCTTACACTGTAGCTAGTTTTACACTGTAGCTTGTTTTACACTGTAGCTTGTTTTACACTGTACCTAGTTTTACACTGTAGTTTGTATTACCCTGTAGCTTATCTTACACTGTAGGCTGTTTTACACTGTAGCTTGTTTTACACTTTATAGCTTGTTTTACACTGTAGCTTGTTTTACACTGTAGTTTGTTTTTTACACTGTTGGTTGTTTTACACTGTAGCTTGTATTACACTGTAGGTTGTTTTACACTGTAATTTGCATTACACTGTAGCTTGACTTACACTGTAGCTTGTTTTACACTGTAGCTTGTTTTACACTGTAGCTTATCTTACACTGCAGCGTGTCTTACACTGTAGCTTGTATTACACTGTAGCTTGTTTTACACTGTAGCTTGTTTACACTGTAGTTTGTTTTACACTGTCGCATGTCTTACACTGTAGGCTGTTTTACACTGTATATTGTCTTACACTGTAGCTAGATTTACACTGTAGCTTGTTTTACATTGTAGCTTGTTTTACAGTATAGGCTGTCTTATACTGTAGCTAGTTTTACACTGTAGCTTGTTTTACACTGTAGCTTGTTTTACACTGTAGCAAGTTTTACACTGTAGTTTGTATTACACTGTAGCTTGTCTTACACTGTAGCTTGTTTTAAACTGTAGCTTGTTTTACAATGTAGGCTGTTTTACACTGTAGCTTGTTTTACATTGTAGTTTGTTTTACACTGTTTGTTGTTTTACACTGTAGCTTGTATTGCACTGTAGCTTGTTTTACACTTTAGCTTGTTTTACACTGTATAGCTTGTTTTACACTGTAGCATGTCTTACACTGTAGGCTGTTTTACACCGTAGCTTGTTTTACACTGTAGCTTGTTTTACACTGTAGATGTTTAACACTGCAGTTTGTTTTACACTGTAGCTTGTTTTACACTGTAGCTTGTTTTACACTGTATAGCTTGTTTACACTGTAGCATGTCTTACACTGTAAGCTGTTTTACACTGTAGCTTGTCTGACACTGTAGCTAGTTTTACACTGTAGCTTGTTTTATATTGTAGCTTGTTTTATATTGTAGCTTGTTTTATATTGTAGCTTGTTTTAAACTGTAGGCTGTCTTACACTGTAGCTAGTTTTACACTGTAGCTTGTTTTACACTGTAGCTTGTTTTACACTCTACCTAGTTTTACACTGTAGTTTGTATTACACTGTAGCTTATCTTACACTGTAGGCTGTTTTACACTGTAGCTTGTTTTACACTGTATAGCTTGTTTTACACTGTAGCTTGTTTTACACTGTAGTTTGTTTTTTACACTGTTGGTTGTTTTACACTGTAGCTTGTATTACACTGTAGCTTGTTTTACACTCTAATTTGTATTACACTGTAGCTTGACTTACACTGTAGCTTGTTTTACACTGTAGTTTGTTTTACACTGTAGCTTGTTTTACACTGTAGCTTATCATACACTGCAGCGTGTCTTACACTGTAGCTTGTTTTACACTGTAGCTTGTATTACATTGTAGCTTGTTTTACACTGTAGCTTGTTTACACTGTAGTTTGTTTTACACTGTCGCATGTCTTACACTGTAGGCTGTTTTACACTGTAGATTGTCTTACACTGTAGCTAGATTTACACTGTAGCTTGTTTTACATTGAAGCTTGTTTTACAGTATAGGCTGTCTTATACTGTAGCTAGATTTACACTGTAGCTTGGTTTACACTGTAGCTTGATTTACACTGTAGCTTGTTTTACACTCTAGCTAGTTTTACACTGTAGTTTGTATTACACTGTGGCTTGTCTTACACTGTAGCTTGATTTACACTGTATAGCTTGTTTTACACTGTGGTTTGTTTTACACTGTATAGCTTGTTTTACACTGTAGCTTGTTTTACACTGTAGTTTGTTTTACACAGTTTGTTGTTTTACACTGTAGCTTGTATTGCACTATAGCTTGTTTTACACTTTAGCTTGTTTTACACTGTATAGCTTTTTTTATACTGTAGCATGTCTTACACTGTAGACTGTTTACACTGTAGCTTGTTTTATACTGTCTATGTTTAACACTGCAGCTTGTTTTACACTGTAGCTTGATTTACACTGTAGCTTGTTTTACACTGTATAGCTTGTTTTACACTGTAGCATGTCTTACACTGTAGGCTGTTTACACTGTAGCTTGTCTTACACTGTAGCTAGTTTTACACTGTAGTTTGTTTTACATTGTAGCTTGTTTTACACTGTAGGCTGTCTTACACTGTAGCTTGTTTTACACTGTAGCTTATCTTACACTACAGCGTGTCTTACACTGTAGCTTGTTTTACATTGTAGCTTGTTTTAGACTGTAGGCTGTCTTACACTGTAGCTAGTTTTACACTGTCGCATGTCTTACAATGTAGGCTGTTTTACACTGTAGCTTGTTTTACATTGTAGCTTGTTTTACACTGTAGGTTGTTTTACACTGTAGCTTGTTTTACACTGTAGCTTGTTTTACACTGTAGTTTGTTTTACACAGTTTGTTGTTTTACACAGTAGCTTGTATTGCACTATAGCTTGTTTTACACTTTAGCTTGTTTTACATTGTAGCTTGTTTTACACTGTTGGTTGTTTTACACTGTAACTTGTATTACACTGTAGCTTGTTTTACACTTTAGCTTGCTTTACACTGTATAGCGTGTTTTACACTGTAGCATGTCTTACACTGTAGGCTGTTTTACACTGTAGTTAGTTTTACACTGTAGCTTGTTTTACACTGTAGCTTGTTTTACACTGTAGCTTGTATTACACTGTAGCTTGTTTTACACTGTAGCTTGTTTTACACTGTATAGCTTGTTTTACACTGTAGCTTGTTTTACACTGTATAGCTTGTTTTACACTGTAGCATGTTTTACACTGTAGCTTGTTTTACACTGTAGATTGTTTTACAATGTAGGCTGTTTTACACTGTAGCTTGTTTTACATTGTAGTTTGTTTTACACTGTTTGTTGTTTTACACTGTAGCTTGTATTGCACTGTAGCTTGTTTTACACTTTTGCTTGTTTTACACTGTATAGCTTGTTTTACACTGTGGCATGTCTTACAATGTAGGCTGTTTTACACTGTAGCTTGTTTTATACTGTAGCTTGTTTTACACTGTAGATGTTTAACATTGCAGCTTGTTTTACACTGTAGCTTGTTTTACATTGTATAGCTTGTTTTACACTGTAGCATGTCTTACACTGTAAGCTGTTTTACACTGTAGCTTGTCTTACACTGTAGCTAGTTTTACACTGTAGTTTGTTTTATATTGTAGCTTGTTTTACACTGTACGCTGTCTTACACTGTAGCTAGTTTTACACTGTAGCTTGTTTTACACTGTAGCTTGTTTTACACTGTACCTAGTTTTACACTGTAGTTTGTATTACACTGTAACTTGTCTTACACTGTAGGCTGTTTTACACTGTAGCTTGCTTTACACTGTATAGCTTGTTTTACACTGTAGCTTGTTTTACACTGTAGTTTGTTTTTACACTGTTGGTTGTTTTACACTGTCGCATGTCTTACACTGTAGGCTGTTTTACACTGTAGCTTGTTTTACATTGTAGCTTGTTTTACACCGTTGTTTGTTTTACACTGTAACTTGTATTACACTATAGCTTGTTTTACACTTCAGCTTGTTTTACACTGTAGCATGTCTTACACTGTAAGCTGTTTTACACTGTAGCTTGTCTTACACTGTACCTAGTTTTACACTATAGCTTGTTTTACATTGTAGCTTGTTTTACACTGTAGGCTGTCTTACACTGTAGCTTGTTTTACACTGTCTATGTTTTTAACACTGCAGCTTGTTTTACACTGTAGCTTGATTTACACTGTAGCTTGTTTTACACTGTATAACTTGTTTTACACTGTAGCATGTCTTACACTGTAGGCTATTTCACACTGTAGCTTCTCTTACACTGTAGCTAGTTTTACACTGTAGCTTGCTTTACATTGTAGCTTGTTTTACACTGTAGGCTGTCTTACACTGTAGCTTATTTTACACTGTAGCTTATCTTACACTGCAGCGTGTCTTACACTGTAGCTTGTTTTACACTGTAACTTGTTTTACACTGTAGCTTATTTTACACCGTAGTTTGTTTTACATTGTAGCTTGTCTTACACTGTAGCTAGTTTTACACTGTCGCATGTCTTACAATGTAGGCTGTTTTACACTGTAGCTTGTTTTACATTGTAGCTTGTTTTACACTGTTGGTTGTTTTACACTGTAACTTGTATCACAATGTAACTTGTTTTACACTTTAGCTTGTTTTACACTGTATAGCTTGTTTTACACTGTAGCATGTCTTACACTGTAGGCTGTTTTACATTGTAGCTTGTCTTACACTGTAGTTAGTTTTACACTGTAGCTTGTTTTACACTGTAGCTTGTTTTACACTGTAGTTTGTTTTTTACACTGTTGGTTGTTTTACACTGTAGCTTGTATTACACTGTAGCTTGTTTTACACTGTAATTTGTATTACACTGTAGCTTGACTTACAATGTAGCTTGCTTTACACTGTAGTTTGTTTTACACTGTAGCTTGTTTTACACTGTAGCTTGTTTTACACTGTAACTTATCTTACACTGCAGCGTGTCTTACACTCTAGCTTGTTTTACACTGTAGCTTGTATTACACTGTAGCTTGTTTTACACTGTAGCTTGTTTTACACTGTAGCTAGATTTACACTGTAGCTTGTTTTACATTGTAGCTTGTTTTACACTGTAGGCTGTCTTACACTGTAGCTTGAATTACACTGTAGCTTGTTTTACACTGTAGCTTGATTTACACTGTATTGCTTGTTTTACACTGTGGTTTGTTTTACACTGTATAGCTTTTTTTACACTGTAGCTTGTTTTACACTGTAGTTTGTTTTACACAGTTTGTTGTTTTACACTGTAGCTTGTATTGCACTATAGCTTGTTATACCCTTTAGCTTGTTTTACACTGTATAGCTTGTTTTACACTCTCGCATGTCTTACAATGTAGGCTGTTTTACACTGTAGCTTGTTTTACATTGTAACTTGTTTTACACTGTAGGCTGTCTTACATTGTAGCTAGTTTTACACTATAGCTTGAATTACACTGTAGCTTGTTTTACACTGTAGCTTGAATTACACTGTAGCTTGTTTTACACTGTAGCTTGATTTACACTGTATAGCTTGTTTTACACTGTGGTTTGTTTTACACTGTATAGCTTTTTTTACACTGTATGTTGTTTTACACTGTAGCTTGTATTGCACTATAGCTTGTTTTACACTTTAGCTTGTTTTACACTGTATAGCGTGTTTTCCACTGTAGCATGTCTTACACTGTAGGCAGTTTTACACTGTAGTTTGTTTTACACTGTAGCTGGTTTTACATTGTAGCTTGTTTTACACTGTAGGCTGTCTTACATTGTAGCTAGTTTTACACTGTAGCTTGTTTTACACTGTAGCTTGAATTACACTGTAGCTTGTTTTACACTGTAGCTTGATTTACACTGTATAGCTTGTTTTACACTGTGGTTTGTTTTACACTGTATAGCTTTTTTTAAACTGTAGCTTGTTTTACACTGTAGTTTGCTTTACACAGTTTGTTGTTTTACACTGTAGCTTGTATTGCACTATAGCTTGTTTTACACTTTAGCTTGTTTTACACTGTATAGCTTGTTTTACACTGTCGCATGTCTTACAATGTAGGCTGTTTTACACTGTAGCTTGTTTTACATTGTAGCTTGTTTTACACTGTAGGCTGTCTTACATTGTAGCTAGTTTTACACTGTAGCTTGTTTTATCCTGTACCTTGTATTACACTGTAGCTTGTTTTACACTTTAGCTTGTTTTACACTGTATAGCGTGTTTTACACTGTAGCATGTCTTACACAGTAGGCAGTTTTACACTGTAGTTAGTTTTACACTGTAGCTGGTTTTACATTGTAGCTTGTTTTACACTGTAGGCTGTTTTACATTGTAGCTAGTTTTACACTGTAGCTTGTATTGCACTGTAGCTTGTTTTACACTTTAGCTTGTTTTACACTATATAGCTTGTTTTACACTGTAGCTTGTTTTACACTGTAGTTTGT
>MJUT01019549.1:15341-28824 GCA_002080005.1 Gigantidas platifrons | reverse complement strand
TATATATATATATATAACTACCACTTATAGTTCCTGAGTTTTGAAATCGGACGTAAAACTTAACCCATTGTAGACACGGACATGGACACGCACATCATGGAAACAACTTCATTGAGGCGAACTAAAAATCTATCAAACTCATTCAACCATGAAAAGTAGGTCAAAGTGACTCAAGTGTTGTTGATCGGCGTTGTACTATATAATAGGATTGTAGTGGTCAAATATTGATATATCATCAAGGGTTTATGAAAAATGGACTTAAAACACAGAAAGAACTGAACCGAATGCGGAGACAGACGGACAAGGGTAAATCTATATGCCTATTCCACATTCGTGGCGGGGCATAAAAATAAGAAATAAAATACTACAAACCGCTCCATTTTTACCTTAAAAGGTGTAAGAAAATCTACACATTAAGTTTAACTAGCCTAAGGCAAAATAAATAAATCATGTGTTTCTGGTTATGGGCTTTTTTAATAATATTATGATTGGTGAGTAGACAGAGGCAGATACAAGAAGGGGGCCTCCCCTCCCGTCTTTTGGTGAACAAATTTAAAATTTACAGAGCTGCAAGCAATTTGGCCTCCTATTTTCAGAAAGTCAGGATCTTCCAGTGATAGGCATTTTTTTTCCCAAATACATTTCGTAGGAAAAATCCTCTGACATTAATAGTGCTTGTTAAAGATGGTTAAAAAAGTTAGGGGTAGATTGTATAAGGTACTATTATAAATTAAAGAAGAACGAAACCAACTGATGATTTGAGATTTTACAGAATTTAGAAGTACATGTAATAAAAAAATGAAAATATGACTTTTTATATCCAATTGATTTTAAATTTCCCACTAAACATGCAGACTGCCATTTTTCACTTATCAGTGACGTAACTCCATCTATTCCGATTTACCTGTTCAGCTTAACTGCATCAAAACAATAATATCATTTTTGGAATTCCGTCATAACGGATAGATATTCTAAATTTCTATCCATTATGACGGAATTCCAAAAATGATATTAGTGTTTTGAACCTCAAATCATTAGTTGGGTTCATTCTCCTTTAAGGTTGGTCCAATTACCAGAAACACAGGAAATTTTTTCAAGGCCTACAGTTCTCATTAAGTCAACAGCTACAATTGTCACCTTTACTAGTACCATGGAAGCTCTACATACGTCTTTTAAGTATGCAATACAATATATATTTATTAAGGGACCAGGGTGGCTCAATGAGTTAGGTCGCTGGATCTAACAACTCATACAAGCCTATCACCAATACGGCGTGGGTTCGCGCCCGGCTTTGTAAATTACAAAAAAGGGTGCACTCGACTCGCAGCCACAAGTGATAAAGTTTACCAGTTNCTTGCCCATGGTCGGTGGTTCTCTGCGGGTACTCCGGCTTCCTCCACCACTAAAACTGGTCGCCATGATATAGCTGAAATATTGTTGAAAGTGGCGTTAAACACTAAAAATCAAATCAAATCAAATATATTTATTATATGGATGCAATAGGCTTAAGATTTGTAATTTTGAATACAAATACATTTACCATATTTATCAGAGTTGGATCCAGTACTTTGGAAGGGGTATAAATCAATCAAATTCTTTCTTAGCTGCAAGTCACAATAATTTTAATAGCTTTTTATGACCAGACTGTTCCATGCTAATGTTTTACACTGATAAATAAAAAGTGCTTAAAAATAAAATCCAGGATTTGACATAGAAAGGGTATTGTATGATTTATCTATTTTCTGTGCCTTTATACTTTAATTATTCTGCTGATAGCCACCGGGCATTGAGTTTCAACTCAGTACACAAGTCTTTTCCTCTTGTAAAAGGTTTCTGAAATTGAAAATACAAAATCTAATATAGAGATCCCAAAGTACATGTATTCAACAAAGGATTTTCTTTTTAAAACTATGTTGGTCCCATAGACACATTTGTTGTTTATTGTCTGATATACTTTAACTAATCTTCTTTCAGGCTACTGATGCATGTTGAGGAATCAATTGAGAACAGCCTAAGCCTTGACGCTATATTTTGCAGACTAATCACATGCATGTCCAAGAATTCATTAAGTAGGACTATCAGGAAAGTCTTTAAAAATGTACAAGTCAAAAGAGAGCGATCAAAGGACAACTGGTGTGAAAGGTCTATAATCTACCATGGTATTTTTTGGAGGCAAACCTTGCCTGCAACAGAAGTCTTACATTTTAATGAAACAGGCAATTTACAGATTCCTGATGACTCACTGACACTAGCTGAAATTGCAACTTTAAGAAAAGATTTTTTTGTAATAAAAGAGATGGAAGACAAACTTATCATTGGGCATTTACTGCATTACAGAATTAATTCTAACCGTGTATTGGTTGAGGTCGCATTTGAATCTAGCCTTTTATGGCATATTTCAGTCTGCGGCAATACTAATATCATGCCACACACAGTAGGTCTTAGAAATGACTTTATTTTGACAAAATGTTGTATTTTAGGAAACCTTGAAGGAATATCAAAGATGAGAATGTGCATTGGTATCCCTTGTGAATCTGCACATACATGTAATAACTTAGATGTAACATGTGACAGGATGGAAGAATTATTTACCTGCCACAGTGATGGTACATCCGCCAAAAAAATATACAGGTCTCTTAATTCAGTGCTGCCGTGTTATAAGCCTATCCTCAAATGATAGTAAATCTGTGTGTAATGTCTGTAAAGAAATAAAAGATAGAAATGTAAAAAGTACAAGACAATTAGAAAGATTTCCTTTCAAAGATTTGTCAAATATTTGTCATAATACTACAAAATTGGAAAATACAGTGTTTAATGGAGACATGTCAGATACATGTACGTCAAATCCATCCTTTTGTACTGGAAGCATTGTTACAGAAAACAATAATTCCATGAATGAAAAAGGTAAAAGTGATATCAATAATACGGATAAAAAAAAATACAGGCAAACAATTGTTCAATCCAAATGAACAATCCACCGAACCTGAGACTTTAACCCTTTCAGAGACAGATGATCATGACATGTCTCACATGTTTGAAGAAGTAATCAAGTCCTCACCACCTAAGGTAATTGAGTTTTTAACTTCACAACAAGATGCTTTATCACGCAAACCCAAGGGAATGCGATGGAACAAGAACATAATAAGAATTTGTCTTACCATGTGGTGCCGTAGCCCCAAATGCTATAAAGATCTTCGAGATTCAGGATTTATGTTGCTTCCATCTCAGAGAATACTACAAATATATAAAAACAAAATACATCAAAAACCTGGGATAAATAAGGAGTTGAATCAATGGATGAAAAATTAAGCTTTATGTAGGAATTTGCCCCCTGATGGATATGAGGGTGGCCTAATGCTAGATGAAATGTCGATTCAAAGTGACTTAGAATTTAGTTCAAAAGATGCTAACATACATTTGTGGGGGTTCAAAGAAGTAACAGATGAGTCCAAATTTATTGATAGTATCTTAAGTGGAAAAAGGGAAATCTGTTTAGCAACACATGTTTTACAATTTGTTTTCCTTGGCTACACAGGTTTCAGATTCCGTTTGTTTCATTTCCCTACCAACCAGGCAAATGCTTCAGAACTGTATATTCTCTTTTGAAAACTTGTAAGCATTATATCAACATTTGGCTTCAAAGTACAATATATAAGCATGGATGGTGCCCAAGCAAACAGAGATTTTGCAAAAATTCTTCTTGGAACATTTAAATCAAATTTGATAGAAACAATGACAGTTCATAATATTTTTTCTATAAAGCAAGAACCAATATTTATCATCATGGATTATTCTCATTTAATTAAGAAAATAAGAAATAATATTAATAAAAGTGGAAAACTTGATTCATACAAGAGACATTTAAAATTTAAAGGACATTTTATACACTGGGAGCATTTTGTGAATGCTTATTACTGGGACATTTCACATAACCCATTTCCCATCTATCATAAACTTAGACAAGAGCATTTTCAATTGACTAGCGATTCAAACATGCGAAATAGCTTGGCGGAAGATGTCTTAAACAAAGATATGCTCCATCTGATGAAATGTTATGCAGATAGTCTAACCTGTGGAAGTGAACATTTAAAAACTACAATTGAACTCCTTGAAAAAACCAGCCTACTAATTGCTAATTTTAGAGACAGTAGGGAAATTGGAGATTTAAGATTGATTGAAAATGATACCGTACTGCAATGGTTCAAGGAGTGGGAATCTGACATTCTTTCTGACAAAGACAAAGAAAAGCACTTAATCTCACATCAAACTAGAGCCGATATTTGTTCTCTCATCATAGGGTTTCGAGAGCTATGTGAATATAGACTGAGAACATCATCATGTTCAATAGTACCAAGCAGACTAAATTCTTATATAATTGAAAATGTGTTTTGCCAGCAGAAGGGACTACATAATGGGAATAATACCAATCCAACATACCTGAACTATTGTAGGACAATGAACACTGTTATTTTAGGCCAAACTACAATATCCAGGAAGTCCAATGCATTTCAAAATGAAACAGCAGCACAGCCTTTCAGTAAAAACTTGTAGTTCATAGATCATTTATATGAGTATGTTGAATATAATATCTGGTGCATTTCTTTCTATAGTCTGTTTGACTTCTATAAATCTTCAGAACAAAATTCTTAAAAATCCAGTTTTCAAATCAACAATTTTTTTTTCTAGATGAATATTAATATATGATATATACGAACTCTGACAATTAATTTCAAAAATTGTTGTCCGTTATTATAAAAGTTACCCATTATGTCTCTATGTTAATTATATTTTCAGAAGTGTAAAAATCTTCATGGAGTAAGTACAAATAGTGTTTGAGCCCAACAATCAAAACAAAATAACAGACATGTGCTTGCAATGTATATTTCATACTACCATGTGACATATGCATTTAAATATTAAAAGGCTACTCATTAACTGACCATTGTAACATAAATACGCATTTTTCCTTTGATGTTTTTATGCAGTAATCAATTTAAAAAGAGTGAACTTTTACAAACTATGGTTTAACACGAAGCTCTTGATGTTATTCCATGATTTTGACGTCACATGAGAATAATAGTTAAGTTTCTATGGAAGTGGGAGGAGCTTACGTCATGGTTTAATATAAAGATCTACATGTTATTCCATGGTTAACGCGGGCGTAGAAGAGAACACGCTTTTGTCAATCGTGTTATTTCTGTTACAAACCATACATGTATATACCAAGGATATTACGAATGAACTTATTTAAACCAACTCATCCTTCGGATTTGTTGGTTTTAATAACTTAATTCGTAAGATCCATGGTATATACTGTACATGTATAATACTTAAAGTGCTATTTCATTGATTTCCTTTAATGCTTAAATTTCCTATGTCACATGGTACATCTGTTATTTGTACTCACTCCATCCAGATTTTTACACTTCAGAAAATATAATTAACATAGAGACCTAATAGGTAACGATTTAATAATGAACCAAAAATTTTGAGATTAATTGTCAGAGTTCATATATATCATACATTAATGTATATCTAGGGAAAAAATGTTGATTTGAAAACTGGATTTTTAAGAATTTTATCTGCAGATTTATAGAAGTCAAACTGACTACAGTTGAAATAAAATAATAAAAATCAACATAAATCATTCATCTCTCAATTTTCTTCATCAGAATCCATTTGTATTTGTTTTTGTCTTTTTCTAGAATTTATTTTTGGTATGATTAACTCAAAGTCAGTGTCAGAGGAATTCGATTGTGATTCTTCATGTATTTTACTTGTACTACTTTTTGGTGAAGATGGTTGAGCCGCTAACCTTTTCCCTTTTCCAATTACTTTAACTGGAATGCTGGGACCAGTCGAACTACATGCACCTGAACTTGATGATGACGGACGACCTATATTTGTATTATCACTCGCTTTGTTTTGTCCCTCATTCTCACTGTGTACATCAGTCTTATCTTTGCTTATGGTTATGCTACTCTCTTTACTTTTTGATGTTTTACATAAAACTTGTGCATTTGGCATACTATCAGAAGCCAAAATGTGTTCTTTTAACTTATCTACAATTTCTGACTTTCTTAAACTTTTTTTTATTTTCAAGTTGTATGCGTCACAGACAATCAGTAGCTGTTTTTTTAATAAATGTCGAGTTAATTTTTTCTGTACCCTGGATAAACTCAGATTTAAATAGTAAATGAGACACAACTTTGTTTTCAGAGTCATCATCTAATAATTGATCCATATTTAACTGCTTACTCTTTTGTTGTACTTTTTTCATCACCTTTTTTCGCAAAGCTTTAGTTTTTTCAGTTTTTAGGAATGAGAGAAGGTCTTTGCGAAATTGTGCAACTGACACTTTGACAAATAACGATATAACATCCTTAAAAATTGTCTTTAGTATTGAACATGCGTTGCAATCTTCCGGACAGAAACATTCAATGCTAACACCATGTTCATCAGTTACAAAATTTGAAAACAGCTTAATTAAAGATTTTTTATGGTCTTCATTTTCAAGCATATTTTTTTCACATAAATAAAAAATTCAGATTTCTTCTCTTGAAGATTTTCATAACACAAAAGTTCTCTGCATTGTCTTTCCAGCTGAAGGAAAAAATTAAAGGTTTCATCATCAATATTACAAAGCCCCTCTAACAAATTTTGTTTCCTTTGGGTTTCTTGCATACTTTGAATGTCACTAGTATTTTTACTTATTTCAGAGTATGTTGTGGTAATCAAATCAAAAAGTTCAGCCTTTGTTTTTGCCACTTTTAAAGTGTCCTCTTTCCCTTTAACATATAGTGAATTTTGAATTTTTCGTGAATTTCTAAATTTCAATTTTGCTATTGTGTACCCACCAATATATCTTATTTTCCCTCTAGCAGGGCCACCCAACTCCTCTTCAAGTGGTACTTTTTTTAGAAAACCAAGTTCTTTTTCACATCTTTTATCAATTTTTTCTATTACATCTTTTTGCATCAAAAACAAAATGTTAGTAAGAAATTGAAAGCATTCATCTTTGGCAACTGACTTGTAATGGCTACATAACTGTAAGGTTTTAGAACGAAAGTCCTCTGAAGAGACATAAACTTGAAACTCAGCATAAAATTGATGAAAATCCTTGGCAGAAAATTTCACCTTCTGTACAGGAAAAAGCCTGTCGCCTAGATTATCTAAATGGTTTCTTTGATTTTCAACCCAAGTTTCAAAATCTGATAAATGTTTTAATGTTTCAGTTTTAAAATTTGCACAAGATTCTTCCTGGGGGGTATATAAAAAGTCTGAAATACAATTGTTTAATAAACATCGAACTTGTTCTGGCATCTCCATATCATCAATAAGTTTTAGTACCTCTAAATCAAAATCTGATAATTCTGAATCTGAATCAAGCCTTACATGTTTATTATCATCATCATCATCATAGTTATGATCGTCATTATCTAAATGCTCACTTTCTGAATCTGACCGATGGTCATCGACATCAGATAATTCTGCATTCACTTTACAACAGTTTTTAGTGACATTAACATATCCTACAGTACAAGATTTGTAATACTGATCAACAGAACTTGGATGGGGCCTGCAAAGTGTCTAACGAAAGTTTCTAACACAAAGTCCTTCTGTTGACCTTACTCTACCAACTGCTACACCTATTTGACCAGGATTTGATACATTTCTACAGTCTACTGTTACTGCATCTAATGTCATTCCTTGTCCTTTATGAATTGTCATTGAATATGCAAGCTTCAATGGATACTGGGTGCGTTTTGCCAAAATGCACTTGTCTTTTGGATCATATGTGCTAAACAAATATTTTGATATTTTAACAGTTTTTAAAGAATTTTGAATTGCAAAATCTACAAAAATTTCTTCTCCTAGAATATTAGAAACTTTGCCAATTTTCCCATTAACAAGTTCTTCAGTCAAATTCACAAGGAGCATAACTGGACATACAATTTTCAACCCTAAATGTTTTGGTGCAAGAAATTTATTAATATAATGAAAGTCACCTTCGTCTTCTGAACGAAAAACAGACATCTGACTGGGTAATCCTTGCACTTTATCATGGTTAAATAAATCAACATCAATGTTCCTAGCGAAAAGATAGACTGAATTTTTTTCCATGTCTTCTGACAAGGGCCTTGATAAGGAATTTATGAAGGCCACTGTAGGTGGCAATGGTGTCCCACGCTCAAGTTCATTTATTGCATTTATTAGCATAGTGTCACATTGCCTATGTATGATATTAAGATTTATTCTATGAGAAAAAACAGTGTCAAACCAATTCAGAGTTACACAGTGGTGGCCGAAATCCCCATACAACCCATTTTTGACAGGGGGTAATTGCCAAAAATCCCCTGATAATACGACCGTCAAATTTCCAAAATATTTTGTTTTCCCTCGTACCTTTCTACATATGAACTCTACTTGGTTCAATACTTTGCTACTAATCATTGACACCTCGTCAATAAAAAGGTATTCATCGTCTCGAATTCCCTCTTTTATTTTGTTGTACCTCTCGTCGGTCATGATTAAATGATAAAGTTCAGTATTGTCATGCCTGCCATCTTCAAGACCTGCCCATTTGTGTAAGGTACAAGCTTGTAGACTTTCGAACACAGTTGTCCCTATGCCTGTTGAACAAGTGAGAGCGACACGAATACCCCTTTTTCTTAATTCGCCTACGGCCTTTCATATAACAAAAGATTTGCCTCTTCCGGTCTGCCCTGTTAAGCAAATGTTGTGCCCTTCTAATATCATATTATAAGCAAGTGTTTGGTCTTCATCCATATTGATAAATTTGTCGTGACAAAATTGAAAACTTACAAAATGTTCATGCTGGTTTGTTTACTAAATTATTTTCGTAACTCACCTTGACATTACCTTGCTTCCAGTCAATACGTAACTCCTCAGATTGCGTCAATAATTAACTCCCCTGAATAAATGAAAAGGCTTCCGTCCCGATGTTAATTTTGGCTCGCTTGCGAAAAACAAACTCGATTCTTGTACGACAAACGATTTAACTGCGAAATAATGTATGCTCTAAAGTAAGAATGGATGGGTAGAAGACGATCGAGGCACATTTCAACATTACAGGCGGCGATTTAAGGCTGAAAAACGTGGGGATCCCAGTTAGTAAATTTTGTTCTATTTTTAGCACAACAGAAGTTACAAGCCTTGTTAGTTAGATGGTATACAGAATTTTTTTTTAGATGGTATATAGATTTTTTTTTTGGAAAATGTCAATATGGCCTAAAATAGTAATAAAACATGTCAAGGGGCTTTAAAATAAAACATACACTCTAGATAACTTATTTTTATTTAACAAAAAAATCCTGGACCCAAGTGCCTGTGATGTCGATGCACTGTACATTGCTGTCCAAGCGAGCTTTCACGTGCGAAAAAATTGTGTTGTACGTAAAATACGACGCGTCCCAATGGAAGAAGACTGGTCCCAAAAATATAGGTTGGTCTCTAGATGATTTTTTCACAACTTTCTTGTTTTTGTATACAAAGTTTGTTACATATGCAGGACCAAGATTAAATGTTCTATCAACATTTATTATACAAGATGGATCTGACTGAATATGCAGTTTCATGTCCTCAAACTGATTCTGTGTGTAGCATATCAAAGATAGCGGTTTATTGTTACCATTGGTATAAACCCTGAACCTATGCAATACAGAATAAAAGGAATTGTTAAAATTTTCAGAAATGTCGATATATACTTGTTTTGTCATTTTGTTTATTCTGGAAAAACAAAGTATCTATCGAAATTTCTTACTCTACTTTTACTGCAGAGCGAGTGTAGGAAACATAATTTTATCTTCAAACTTTTGTGACAGATGGACGAATCATTTATAAACTAAAATTTTCAGAAATGTCGATATGTACTTGTTTTGTCATTTTGTTTATTCTGGAAAAACAAAGTATCTATCGAAATTTCGTACTCTACTTTTACTGCAGGGCGAGTGTAGGAAACATAATCTTATCTTCAAATAAACTTACATTAAAATTCTGGTCTCGTCAAAGCAGTTGTACCCCAAGGATCTGTACTTGGGTGGGACCTTTATTGTTTTTATTGTATATTAATGACATTACAGATAGCCTATGCAATCTGGCGAGACTGTTTGTTGACGACACTTCATTGTCATACTAGTACTCGGGGCACAATTTTGATTTAATGCAAATTGAGATAAATAATGATTTAGAAATATTGGATCGATGGGCAAAAACATGACTTGTAGACCCTAAAAAAAATAAAGCCCTTATAATATCGAATAATACTAATATTTCTGAATTAAACATACGATTTAATGACGAATCAGTTGAGCTTGTTGATAATCATAAACATCTGAGTAACTTTTGCATCTGATGGAAACTGGACTGTACATATTGAAAACTAGCTACATCAGCATTAAAACAAGTAATTTTTTTTCGTAAATTAAAATTTACTTGATCTAAACAAGTATTGTCAAATATCTATCTTACATTTATCAGACCAGTACTCGAATATGCATGCGAAGTATGGGATGGGTGTTATGAACGGGACATTTAAAAATTAGAAAAAATACAATTAGGAGCGGTACGAATTGTAACAGATTTGACAAAATTTACCAGTAAGGGAACGACCATTTAACTTAAAAAGGGCGGAGGGGGGGGGTGGGGGCTTATGGTTTTTTTCCTTAAAAAATATTCTGATTCCCAATGTTGCTGAAAAAAATATTCTGATCTTGGTGGAGGAAAAAAAAATAATCTGATTCAGAGTTTTTGTCATATAACCTATGTTATATTCTGGAAAAAAAATTCGCGCTTTGCGCGGCAAAAAATAAATATTCTAACTTTCGTGTTGTCCGAAATAAAAATTCTGAAGGGGGAAAAAAACCATAACCCTGCCCCCCCCCTCTCCCTTGCAAGTTAAATGGTCGGTCCATAAGGATTCATTAAACTTTGAGACTGGATGGGAAACTTTAGCCAATCGGCGGAAAAATCGTAAATTAATTATCTTTTATAAAATTCATAGCAAATTACGCCCTCATTATTTATTTAACTGTTTACCTCCAGTGACATCATATGTAAATAATTAAAACCTTAGAAATAATCAGAATTATGTTCCACCAAGATATAGACTGAGAACATCAGCAAGATCATTTATTCCATCTACCGTTTCGCTTTGGAACAATCTAGACTTATCTATATGAAATTCCCCTACATTATCTTCGTTTAAAAATAGAGTGAAAGGTGATATCTATATACCTCCAAAGTATTATAATGAAGGCCCACGGAAACTAAATATATTACACACTAGACTTAAACACCAATGCAGCTCACTCAATTCCGATCTGTCAACAATACATATGCATGTGTAATAACTAATTATAAATGTAAGTGCGGTGATTCTTTTGAAGATGGTATGCATTATTTTCTGGAGTGTAATTTATACCTGAACGAAAGAAGAACACTTCTTAGTAATTGCGACGATATCAACATCAATATTGAAACTTTACTCTTTGGGAACGATGATTATAGTTATGACGTCAACTCCAAAATATTTGGAAAAGTTCGAACTTTTATAAATCAATCTAAAAGATTTTACGGCTAAGTCAGCAATTTTTCACTTGTACTTCTTACTTTCTTCTTATCAGTATCAAATTTCTAAATGTCTATTGTTAGTGTTTTGTTTTGCTCTCATTAATTCATGTTGTATATTCTGTAAGGAGAGGACTTCACATAAGTTGGCATAACTTGCTGTCCAATCCTATTGTTTATGTACAATAAAATATTATTAAACTAACCGTTTGGACTCTGAGTAAAATCACACTTTGAAAATTCTGATATAAATTGGATAACATAGCACCTATTATAATTCCTGAAAACCCTCCATGGCTATCTTTCATTTTGAACTTGCACAATACAAAAAACAAACCCTTTACTAATTCAGCAACATTTTGCGGAAATTAGATCCTTAACATACTGACGGTTTTAAGAATGGTGATAGGGTAGCATCGGCAGCTGTTTTAAGACAGGAGGTCGATTCTCTTCGATTACCACCCGCCAAGTCGATCTTCAGTGCAGAAGCTAATGCAATTTTTCTTGCTTTGATTCTTACCTGTTGTAAAACTCAAAACACTTTCATTTCAAAAATAGTTGAAACTTATAAAATCCTTGTTGCTACATGTACTGGTAAATATGTTATTTTCACATAGATTCCTAGTCATATAGGTATCCATGGAAACACAGTCGTCGAGCAGGAGGCCAAGAATGCAATGGATGATCCTGTATCCTATTGTTCTATTCCTTATACTGATTTTAAAATATTATGAAATATATTTTAAAACGCTGGCAAGACAGTTGAGATCAGCAAATCTATAACAAATTGCACGAAATACATTCCCTAGTTGGTAAGACTCCTTGTTCTTACGGTCAAACTAGGAAGGAACAAGCAGTCTTGACCAAATGTCGTATCGGACATAGTAGATTAGGTTAATTCCCATTTATCCAACTTTTTGAAAAATAGGTAGTACAGGTAAAAAAAAGTTGGATAAATGAGATCAAAGGAAATCAAGAACAAAGGACACTTAATTAAAGCTTGTGTTTTGTGACAGGTGAATACGTGAACGAAAATTAGACCAGAACAATGTATATGTGCCACAGTGAATATTTATTTCTGTATATTTCATATCCAATTAAATTTTGATTTCAGTCAAAATTAGTAATAATATTTTTTTTAATTTTTTTTCATTTTTAAATTTCCATATATTCTATTTAAAAATGAAAACAAATAAACATTATATTATGACTTTTTGACATAAATCCAAATTTAATTGGAATGATATTTCTTTATTTTTCTGAGGAGATGAAGTTTTTTTTTTTCTTGTGACAATGACAATGAATAAGGTAAATCCTTTTATAACTGGAAACAAGTATGTAAAAAAAAATCACACCACGATATAGCTGAAATACTGCTAAAGTTTACAACATTTCCTTTAGTCACCTTAAGCTTGATCTCTGATTTTCGATTAATGAAAACAACTAAAATATAAACTAACAAAATTGAAATGTTCATAACATATAAACCAAGCTTTAAAAGATGAGATACGGCGTCTGTGTAGTGGTCGATGTTAATTTCCCCCTGTTGCAATCTCTCTTTAAGTTGGTCAAGTCTTGAGTCAATGTTGCGGTATTTGAGTTTCCGGGTCTTGCGTTTTCCACCAGCGATATACTGGATGAGTCTGATTTCGTTAGCGGCCTGTATGTTTTACAGTTTCTGTATGATGAGGAAAAAGTTTGGGTGAGCTTTGTGTAATTGGTTGTTGAGTTTGTGATGCCATCCTTACAAGTGGTTTGTAGTACGTGGTCCAACTGTAGTGTAGTCGTTCCATCTCTCAGTGTCATTTTCAACCCATTGCTCTGTAACGTAGTCGTTCCATCTCTCTGTGTCAGTTTCAACCCATTGCTCTGTAACGTAGTCGTTCCATCTCTC
>MJUT01019549.1:3403-14996 GCA_002080005.1 Gigantidas platifrons | reverse complement strand
TTTCAACCCATTGCTCTGTAACGTAGTCGTTCCATCTCTCTGTGTCAGTTTCAACCCATTGCTCTGTAACGTAGTCGTTCCATCTCTCAGTGTCAGTTTCAACCCATTGCTCTATAACGTAGTCGTTCCATCTCTCAGTATCAGTTTCAACACATTGCTCTATAACGTAGTCGTTCCATCTCTAAGTGTCGGTTTCAACCCATTGCTCTGTAACGTAGTCGTTGAATCTTGTGATGTTGATGTCGTCGGTCTGGAAGTCGTTGAGTGCCTGGAACCATACGTTGTCAACTTCGTAAGTAGGTACCAATGGTAAGGCTGATGCTCGTCGGACGTGTTGATGTACTGCTGGGTTGTTTTTGTACTGCTCGGTGAGGCCAAGTTTCTGTACGTTTTTACATATACGTTGACAGAAATGGAACAGGCAATCCTTAATACTTGTATGTGGGGTGTCTTCTCACTTACACAACATTTTGTATTTTCATAGGTACAGGTAAGATATTTTATGTTGTGCAAGTGATAATTATGTAATTGTTTACTTAGCATGACACTAGTTACTCTGGGCAGGAGAACAAAAGGTTTTTAATCATAGGTAAACTAAAGTCTGTTTTAAAATATTCATCAAATGTGTATCAAATAAATTAAACAAAAATAATTTTAAGATGCATTTTTGTTTATTATTTTGTATATGCATGGATTTTAGTTGTTTTGTTACCAATACGGCGTAGGTTCGCGCCCGGCTTTGTAAATTACAAAAAAAGGTGTACTCGACTCGCAGCCGCAAAAGATAAAGTTTACCAGTTGCTTGCCCATGGTAGGTGGTTCTCTCAGGGTACGCCGGCTTCCTCCACCACTAAAACTGGTTGCCATGATATAGCTGAAATATTGTTGAAAGTGGCGTTAACATACCAAAAATAAAAATAAAAAAATCATGTATTTTGCAAATTGTTTCTCTTGTAGTTCTTTAGGTTTTATATTGATCATTTTGGAAATTTTTTTTATTTGACTTAAACAAACCAAGTAATTAAAATTCTGAATGTATATTTTATTTTTATTTTTTAATAAGTAGCTATCAACATAGTGAAATGAAAACAAATGTATTCAGAATATAAAAATCACAATTTCACTCAAGATGTAAATAAATAACCAATATCAGCATATTGTGCAACTTTTAAATCAAATAAGCACTAAAGTCACAAATTTCACTATAATCAAAATAGCAATAAAGTCACAAATTTCCCTATAGTCACAACTTTCACTATAGTCAAAATTTCACTGTAACCAGAATAGCACTAAAGTCAATCAAGATGTAATAAATGAGATGCAGCATCAGCATAGTCTACAACATTTAAAGTACCATTTCTAAACCTAATGTTTAACTGTGGAAGGCGGGAATCCAGTTGTCTGTACTTTCCCTTCTGGTGTATCATTGTCGTTGTTTTCAAGTGCATGAAACCACATATCTTCTACCTCATTAACTGGTACCAACGGCAATACTGCTGCACGCCTAACTAATACCATCCTGTCTATATTGTCCAGCCAAACCACACGCTTGTGTTTTACGACATATACACTGTGTAAAGTGAAAAAAAACATGCTTTTAATGTCAGTTCTGGGAAAACAGCTTGAAGAGCGTTTCTAGCAGCAGTTTCAAAGTCCATAAGCACGAGCTGAGGTGTCAGGAAAAGATTATTTTGTAGTAAAGCTACTTTAAGCATGGTGAATAGCATTGTGTATGTTTGTTCAGTCTTGTCTGGAAGAAATGCAAACACTAAAGGATATGAAGTACTTTCTACGTATCCATGCAGGGTGTATAGCTGGTAAAAGAGTCCAGGACAAGAGTACAATGTTCCATCTCCAAACACTGTGTTTGAGTCACAAAGCATCCATAGGTTGCTGTTTGTTGCGAAGATTAAAATTCTTTGACCAAGTTCATTCGTGTCGTCGTTGAGTAAAAATCTCTCCCCTGCTGTTATCTCTGTCCATGCTCCCTCTAAGGCAGTAAAAATCTCTCCCCTGCTGTTATCTCTGTCCATGCTCCCTCTAAGGTAATGTCGTTTTGTGTTTTGGGTAGCTTTGGTAAAACCTTGGCTCGGCTGCGGTACAATGATACTTTACAGCTTTCAAATGTTGGAATGAGCCTTATTATATCTTCTACATCATCATCAAGGTCTCTGTTATGAAGACTACCAATCTCTTCATCATAATTTGAAGGTATGGTGTTGACCTCTTCACGACAACGTTTCTTCACATTAGTGACAAACGAAGCTGCATCTAAACCAGTATGATCTGAAGGGTGGTTGTGGTTTACACCGAAACTCACTGGCAGGTTATCAACAGTTACAATTGTTGCCAAGCAGTCACGAGAGAGACAATTCCAGTAACGCCCGTTGTTACGACTGGTTCTTATTGAAAACTTAAAACCAGCATGAAATCTACATTTACTTGTGCGTTAACCATTGTGATAATGGTCAGCATTTCTTGGTACTCCTTATATAGCTTACATATATGGGTCATTTTCAAAAAATGCATCCTTTTGAAATTGCAAAGTTGAAAAAAAAACAGTTTGCTTAAAACATCATATTTATTAAATGAACAAAACAAATGATACTTCTTGAACAACATAATAAAATATGCAATCTTAATGCCATTATATGAAAATATTATTGACAAATTTTCGACAGATGGTGCATTATTTTGTCTATCCTGTTACCAAAGTCAAGAGAACTTTTTGACTATTAAGAGACAAAATGTGTAAAATATGTAACTTATTTCTCAAAGATATGTTAGTGGTCTTTCAGAAAACAATTTAAAAATATCTAATTTCTTTGCAGTAACAAAATAAATATGTACTTAATATTGCGTCCTGAAAAAAACGGCTAAACATAGATTTTTGATTGCTGTAAAAACGACTACAGGCAATACAAATCCAATTGAAGCACATTCAGTTTATATTTGTCGTTTGAATCAATCTAATATGAAGTGCCTTTGTTACATATAAGTTTAGTAAAACGATATTGTTTATGGTAACAGGAACGGACATTTATATATCCTGTTACCAAATCAGTCTATCCTGTTTGTATTATATTATGTATATTCTCTGCTTTTTATGCTTGTCTAGTTCAACTACTGTGCTTTTATGTCTTATATTATGTATATGCTCTGCTTTTATGCATATGTATGTCCTGATGCTTGTTTTATTATTTACATGTATGTCGGTTTTAAAAGCTCTTCAGAGCTTATGTTGTATGTTTTTATACTCCGACTTTAAATAAAATTTGTATCTGTATCTGTATCTGTTACTTTACATGGTAACAGGATAGACAAATTTATATGTTTATTGATGCTGTAGTGAAATAACTGCTCCCGTAAATCTGTGTTTGCTTTTTTGGTGAAGTATGAAATGTTCCACACCTTGTAATTAAAGTACATATCATAACACACTTTCAACTATTTGATTAGATTCGCAGATACATAATTGTCTATCCTGTTACCAAATCAGTCTATCCTGTTACTTTATTCGTGAGGATAACAGGATAGACAGTAACAGGATAGACAAATTTATATGTTTATTGATGCTGTAATGAAACAACGGCTCCCCGTATATCGGTGTTTGCTTTTTTGGTTTAGTGTTCTTTGTTTCCAAACAGTTAAGGGCCATTTTAACATGTAATTTCATGTTTAGGTATAAATTTGTTGGTAACAGGATAGACATTTTAAAAGAGTACGCTCTCATTTTTATTCACTTTTCTTGTTATAATTTTGTTCCCTTTTCTTCTAACGTTCTAACGTTTTGGTTGCCATTTTGAAGACGCTGTGTACTTCTGGTGTCATCATAGAAGAGTTCCGTATTTGCAGTGAGAAATCATTGTTATGTGGATCTTGTATCGGTAACAGGATAGACATGCATTTCGTGGACGCAAGCATATATTTTTTTTTATAAATAAATGCAAAAATAACTTCAAGACTTTACTTTCTTGTTAAAATTCATTTAAAAATGATTCAAATAATTCATTTTCACAATCTGAAAACATACTAAAAATCATTGAAAAATTAAGTGCAAACATGACACCCTCATCCCGGACACACATAAATTGCACAAAAAATGAGCTTCAAATTTATTTAATTTTGGGTTAATAGGAGTAAATCGTATTCATTTTAGGTGTGCCGACTCGAAAATAATGCGAACTTTTGTTTAAGCACGAAAAATTAATGCGTTCGTATCAAAATATTTTTTTAACATAGGTGGACAGGAAAAGCGACATTTTTTTTAAAATGACCCATATATATAGCATCCCAAGCCTTAATAATTACTAATTAACAAAGTGAGAACAAAACCTTGTATAATCATGCAAGAGATAATACATGTAATGGGTTGTTATTTTTGTAATAAATTTCATGATTGAAATAAGCATTGTTTTGATTTCCTTGTTTTGCTTAGCCTTAGCATCCCAAGCCTTAATAATTACTAATTAACAAAGAATTATAAAACCCTGTATAACCATGCAAGAGATGATAATCATGTGTTGTTATTTTTTAATCAATTTCATGATTGAAGTGAGCATTGCTTTGGTTTCCTTGTTTTGATTAGCTTTAGCATCCAAGCCTAATCCAAGTGAAAACAAAACCCTGCATTAATTATTAAAAAAATAGTTACGGTTTCAGATAACACTTTATTTTCTATGTGGTTAAGTTCCTGATTAAAGCAGACAACAGCTCACACTAAATTCCCTAAATTTAAACTGATAAAAAAAATATGATCTTTAATATAGCAGTTTGTTCATTAATTCAAAAGACCAACATTGCTTTTTTTTTGTTTAAATATAAAAATGAAAAAAAAATCATAAAACACCTTTTTTCAATTTGAAATAATCTTCATTACGTTGGTTATTTTCTTTAATTCAAAATATTGAAATAAATCATTTTTGACATAAAACAAACACTATTTATGAAACACACTATAAGAAAAATAAATCCATACAGGTAAGAAATATGTTGTACAGGTGACAAATTATTATTTTAAAATGTTGTGTAAATGAGACTGTGATAATTTAGAAAGTTGTGCAAGTGAGAATAACCGTATGTGGGAATGCTCTCTCTGCCGCTATGCACGCTTCTGATTCAAAGTCCAGGAAAAGTGTGGTCTGATTTAGTGGTGTGTTGTTGTCAGTAGCTGCTGTTGTAAGTATGCCGAATAGACGTTGGTAAGTGGCCTGCGAGTCCCATTCCCGGCTGCTGAACTGAATAATCTCGTTGTCGTAGAGTGTTGGTAGTGGATCTATACTCGTACGTGCCCTCTCTTTTATATGTGCCATGAATTTCTTTGAATTTATTTCTGAATGTGCAGGTGGATGGTTGTGGTTCTTAGGAAACTAAATTGTCTTTGGTGCTTACGGTGCCTGGACAGTCTTTCTCTGTGTATTTCCAGTAGATCAGTTCTGCGTCTCTGCCCTGCTTTCGCGTCTTGACAATAGATCTATAACCAGCAACTGCCTCTTGTATGATGAATTAGTTCGACTCTTACTTGTGCGTTTGCATTTTGCAATGATTTTTTTTAACTTTTATATATTTTGACGGCGACTTTCTCGATGTCAAATTGCGCCCATAAAAAAAATTATTATAGAATTTAATTGATTCTACTTTTTATTTTTATTTTTAGGAGATTATATGCACAAATATGAGCTTGGGATGCTAAATGAGCACTGCCTTAATTGGTGATAATTTGACTACTTAAAAGGAGATAAGCTTGGGGAAGCTAAGTTCATTTTCGGAATTTAATTGATCACTGTTTAATTAAATTTTTGAGAAATTAGAGGCAAGCTGGGAGATTTTATTAATTGTCATCATGTTTGATTAGCAATCTTTTCATCAGTAAATAAGGTTTCGTGATTATATAAGCTAATTATTACAATGTACATGTAAAATTTAAAATATTTATTCAAACTGTTCATAAAAGTCATTTTGCATAAATAGAAAGTTTTCAAAACTTGATATTTATTTACTTACAAGTTATAAATTTCTCCCTTTTCATTTTATGGTGACGTCACG
Organism: Gigantidas platifrons; assembly: GCA_002080005.1. Lineage (NCBI taxonomy): Eukaryota > Metazoa > Mollusca > Bivalvia > Mytilida > Modiolidae > Gigantidas > Gigantidas platifrons. The sequence goes on along the minus strand of MJUT01019549.1, from coordinate 8,951 downwards.
AATAAATATTTACCTTCTGCAACGTGCAAATAACACTGACGTTTCCCAAAGCATATGCCACTTTTGGATGAAAATGGAACAGAAACAGGTATAGTCCGTTTGATTGAAAATGTATAAAGATAAGGATTTGGTATACGTGGTTTACAATGTCAAAAATATTTTTTGTTAACGTGTGACGTAAAAATGCTTTTGACATTTTCNGTCGTAATTAAAATACTTCAAAGGACTCATAGTCGATGGTGATGGTTCACGAGATATATTAGATACTGAGTTTGGTACTGTTTGACTGCTATTTTGCCTGTTTTTTCCAGTATTGTTGTAAATGTTGTTTTAGTGACAACGGGAACCTTTGAACCGTAATGGAAGCGAGAGGTTGGCGCCGTAAAATCTGATTCAATCCACCATTTCTTTAGAAATGCCTGTACCAAGTCAGGACCATTGCGGTTTTCCAGTTTCCCGGTTGTTGACTGATTTTGTCTGTTTATTGACTTATGAGTTTTGAATTTCCCTTTGGAAGATTGCTCTGTGTTCGGTAATTTTGTTATTACCCTTATTCTATAAAACCTACAGAAAAAAATTCTTAAAAATCCTGTTTTCAAATCAACATTTATTTTTCTAGATGTATATTAATATATGATATATACGAACTCCTACAATTAATTTCAAAAATGTTGGTCCATTATTAAAAAAGTTACCCATTAGGTCTCCATGTTAATTATATTTTCTGAAGTATAAAAATGTCCATGGAGTGAGTACAAATAGTGTAAGAGCCCAACCATCTCTATACCTATGTATTGCAATGGTTTATTGAGAAATAAAGATAGATAGGAATCAAAACAAAATAACAGACATGTGCTTTCAATGTATATTTCATTACACCATTGTGACATAGGATATTTAAATATTAAAAGGCTACTCATCAACTGACCATTGAGGTGATTGTCAATTGTTTGATTTTTGGTGTTTAACGCCACTTTCAACAATATTTCAGCTATATCACGGCGACCAGTTTTAGTGGTGGAGGAAGCCGGAGTACCCGGAGAGAACCACCGACCATGGGCAAGCAACTGGTAAACTTTATCACTTGCGGTTGCGAGTCGAGTGCACCCTTTTTTGTAATTTACAAAGCCGGGCGCGAACCCACGCCGTATTGATGATAGGCTTGTATGAGTTGTTAGATCCAGCGACCTAACTCATTGAGCCACCCGGGCCCCTTGTCAATTGTTATTGGTGTCCATTAATATTTAAATGTCCTATGCCACATGGTACAGTCTGTTATTTGTACTCACTCCAGCCAGATTTGTACACTTCAGAAAATAGAACAGAATTTAAGTTATATGCTTAAATTCATTTATCGCGTCGGGGATTATACGCCTACGGGATTGTATTCAGGGTTTTAGGTTTACAGTTTATAGTGACGTAATGATTCCTTACCAGACAAGACGGATGTTGACTGTCACTGTCAGCGTTTAATTTTAAATTTAAATCTGCAATCGAACAACAAGGTCACAGAAATTCTGATCAAGTGTTTTAATCCTATGTCAGGGAGTATATTAATGAGATATTTGTACTTGTATTAAGTCGGTAGATTCTATTAGTAAAAATTATGAATCCCTGGATCACAAGTGACGTAATTTCAGATTGGTAGCGTGTTCAGCTATTAGTATTATGAAGCATGTGCTCAACAAGTTTAAATCCTTAATTTGTTCAATCGAATGTTGATTCAGACACAATAAATGAATTTTAATCTGGATGTTTGCTCGATCAAGAGTGCACTTTCGGTTTTGTTTTCTTTCCCTCCCCCCAAGACCAAGTTATGCTTGCCAAAATGTCGCCACGTGGCGTGATTCTGTACATACACACAAAATAATTTTAAAATTAAATGATGCACTTCCTTATCTAAGACAATATTAAAACATCAAAGTCCGGGCATGGGATTTTGTTGAAATAGTACTGTGAACACGTGCTTTTTGAATGACATTGCATCAGCCATCAGACACGTTGAAATATGATTCATAATTTGTAAAACTATAGATATATGATTGTTTCAGCGAACTGATATATTTTGTTAATAGTGAGTAATGTTGTATTGTTTAAGTAAATTATATTCATTGGTATTACTTCTTGTAATTTTATTCACCACTGCTTCCCTTCGGCCACAGGTTTGTGGAAGCCAGTCTGCACACACACTTTTACATACATACAAAATGTATTATTGTAGACTTATTTGCTTGTATATTTTATTAATTTCTGACAACTTTGTTTCACTGACTTTATCACATAATGTTGCATCGAGTACACCTAAGGAAGAGTTATTTTTTGTTTGTTTTTCTTTTATCGTAACTTCGTAAGTATGATTATAGTTGTAAGAATATAATTTGTCCTAAGATATTCTTTGTTAAAGGACTAAGGAATTGTCGTACAATAATCTTAACTGAAAAAATTAGGAATTTTTGTGAAAAGGGCTAGAGATGTTTAACTGATGTGTACTTACAGTACCTTATTTCAGATGGTTAAATAATATGTACTAACTTACTATCAGATGTTAAACTGATGTACTTGCCTTACTTATATTATTATCAGATGTTTAGCTGATATGTAATTATCTTAATTTCAGATGTTTAGTTGATATGAACTTACCTTATCATGTTTAGCTAATATGTTCGTACCTTTTTATCAAATGTTAAACTGGCATGTGCTTATCCTTTATCAGATTTTTTTTTGCTTTATGAAGTGCCTTATTTTCATATGTTTAGTTGATACGAATGTATCTTCTTTTCAGATCAGATGTTTATCTTATATTTTATCTCAATTTCAGATGCTTAGCTGATATGAAATTATCTTATTATCAGATGTTTAGCTGATAATTACTGTCCTTTTATCAGAGGTTTGCCTGTTATGTATAAGCTCACTATCAGATGTTTAGCTGATATGTACTTATCTTATTATCAGGTGTTTAGCTGATATGAATTTATCTTATTATCAGATGTTTAATCTGATATGTACTTATGTTATTATCAGATATTTAGCTGAGTTGTGCTTATATTATTATTGGATTCTTAGCTGATATGAACTTATCCTATTATCAGATGCCTGGCTGTTATGTACAAGATGTTAAACAGGCATGTACTTATCTTTTATCAGATGTTTCACTTATATGAAGTGTCTTATTTTCGCATGTTTAGTTGATACAAATGTATCTTCTTATCAGATCAGACCTTAGCTTATGGTTACTAACCTTAATATAAGATGTTTACATGTTTACATCAATCCACCATTTCTTTAGAAATGCCTGTACCAAGTCAGGACCATTGCGGTTTCCAGTTTCCCGGTTGTTGACTGATTTTGTCTGTTTATTGATTTATGAGTTTTGAATTTCCCCTTGGAAGATTGCTCTGTGTTCGGTAATTTTGTTATTACCCTTGTATTTATCTTAAGTTCAGATGCTTAGCTGATATGAACTTATCAGTTGTTTAACAGATAGGTACTTATTTTCAGATGTTTAGCTGATGTACTTACTATCATATGTTTACTTATATTATTTCAATGTACTTACTATCAGATGTTTACTTATATTATTTCAGATGTTTACCTGTTAATTGTCCTTATTACCAGATGTTTGCCTCTTACGTATTATCTTATTTTCAGATGTTAAGCTGATATGAACCTATCTTAATTTCAGATGTTTAGCTGATATGCACCTGTCTTATTATCAGATGTTTAGCTGATATGTACTTATCTTAATTTCAAATGTTTAGCTGATATGCACTTGTAATTTATCAAATGCTTAGCTAATATTAACTTATCTTATTATCAGATGTTTGGCTATTATGTACTTGTAATTTTATCAGATGTTTATTTGGCTGATATGTACATGTACATATTTTATCATCAGGTGTTTAGTTGATATGAATTTATCTTATTATCATATGTGTAGCTGATGTATTTATCTTATTTTCAGCTGTTTAGCTGAGATGTGCTTATATTATAAGATTCTTTGCTGATATGAACTTATCCTATTATCAGATATCTGGCTGAGCTGTACTTATATTATCATCCGATGTTAGCTGATCTGTATTTATATTATTAGCAATTTTAGCTGATAATTACTAACCTTATTATAAGATGTTTTGCTGATATATGTATGTATTTATCTTATTTTCAGATGTTTAGCTGAATCCCGATATGCATTTATCTTAATTTAAGATGTTTAGCTGATATGTACTTATTTTATTATCAGTCGTTTTGCTGATATGTACTTAAATCTTTATCAGATGCTGAGCTAATAATAATTTATCTTATTATCAAATGTTTGGCTGATATGAACTTATAATTATCAGATGCTTAGCTAATATTAACATATCTTATTATCAGATGTTTGGCTGATATGAACTTATAATTTTATCAGATGTTTGGCTGATTAGTACTTATGTACTTATGTTATTATCAGATGTTTAGTTAATATGACATTATCTTATCATCAGATGTTTAGCTGTTTAAGTTTTTATCTTATTTTCAGATGTTTACTTGATATGCACTTGCCTTATTATCAGATGTCTAGCTGATATGTACTTATCTTAATTCAAATGTTAGCTGATATGTACTTACCTTATTATCAGATGTTTTAGCTGATAAGTATTTATCTTAATTTCAAATGTTTAGCTACAATATGTACTTATCTTAATTTCAGATGTTTAGCTGATATGCACTTAACCTATTATCAGATGTTTTAGCTGATATGTACTTATCTTAATTTCAGATATTTACTTGATGTGCACCAGTGATTGGGATTAAAATTTTAATAATGGGACATTTTCTATTGACATTCAGAATTTCAATGGGACATTTTCAGATGGAATGTGATAAATGGCACATGGCCCCTCTAATCCCAATTACTGATGCACTTGCCCTATTATCAGATGTTTCTAAAGCTGATATGTACTTATCTTAATTTCAGATGTTTAGCGGATATGAACTTATCTTATTATCAGATGTTTGGCTGTTATATAGTATCTTATTACCAGATGTTTTACCTGATATGAACTTACCTTAGTTCAGATGTTAAGCTGTTATGTTTTTATCTTAGTTTAAGATGTTTTATTTCAGATGTTTAGCTGTTAATTACTAACCTTATTATCAGACACTTAGCTGTTATGTATTTATCTTTTCTTAGATGTTTTTCTGATAGGAACTAAGCTTATGATATGTACTTGCCTTGTTATCAGAGGTTTAGATACATACTTATATTAATTTCAGATGTTTAGCTGATACATGCTTATATTATTTTCAGAGGTTTAGTTGGTACATAGATATATTATTTTCAGATGTTTAGATGATACATACTTATAGTGTTGTCAGATGTTTAGTTGTGTAAGCCATTTATTGAGTTAAAGAACAGGTAGCACGTGAGAGTCCAATTGAGATTGGCTAGACTTGGTACTCGTAATGAAAGCATTATTGAATTTGATCTTTCAAATGTTGTACATCTTTGTTTAAAGGATTAAACAATTAGATGTTATTGATTATCTTACCTTAATTAGGTTTTATA
>MJUT01019540.1:44649-56997 GCA_002080005.1 Gigantidas platifrons | reverse complement strand
TACCGACCCTGTCATGACATTGTCCAACTCTATCACATGTATGATTTACCGACCCTGTCATGACATTGTCCAACTCTATCACATGTATGATTTACCGACCCTGTCATGACATTGTCCAACTCTATCACATGTATGATTTACCGACCCTGTCATGACATTGTCCAACTCTATCACATGTATGATTTACCGACCCTGTCATGACATTGTCCAACTCTATCACATGTATGATTTACCGACCCTGTCATGACATTGTCCAACTCTATCACATGTATGATTTACCGACCCTGTCATGACATTGTCCAACTCTATCACATGTATGATTTACCGACCCTGTCATGACATTGTCCAACTCTATCACATGTATGATTTACCGACCCTGTCATGACATTATCTAACTCTATCACATGTATTATTTACCGACCCTGTCATGACATTGTCTAACTCTATCACATGTATGATTTACCGACCCTGTCTTTTACGATAAGGTATGATCATTTTACGTGGAAGCCAATCTGACGTCTTTTATTCTTCATTTATTTCTGTATCGTCGTTCCAGATCCAATTTTCAGAGAGGGTATGGTTGGGATTGCCTCATGTGTGTCGCATACCAATACCTGAAATTCCAACGCATTCCAACGCCGTATGCCGTGGTCGTCTTCGTGTTCAATGATTTGAAGTAGGTGTTAATTTGATTAATATCGGTATAATTATTGACTCTCACTGCTTTCATAAGTTCATATGCGGACAAGTTGATGAAATAAACTGGTTTTCATTTGGCTAGAATAATTACATTTACGTGGCTTTTACAAAATAGTGAAGATGGCACGACAAAACAATCGAGTGATTTACAGATATCTCTCATCCGGGTATGTTCCCTCTACGGCAATACAAGTAAATCTATAATTATGTCCATGATTTATAGATGAATGAACATACAATGTATAATGACTGAAATTTAGAGCTACTAAATAGAAATTAACCAACCTATAATCACAACGCTAAAGACGCCTGGCACAACAACTGCACAGGGAATGAATAAAATGGAACTGAAATTATAGATAAGACCAATATTTGGTGGTAATTTGAAATCGTGCACATAGAAAGGTGTGTTTGATTATGACGCAGAATGTGACAATGTAAATGATAATATATATAAACTATAAATAACATGATGATAATAGATTCATGATCTATTCGGATTCTCTTTCTTCCATGTCATTTTCACATGGATCGCTAGTCATATAGGTATCCATGGGAACACAGTCGCCGACCATTAAAAGGACACATTGGATGAGCCAATATCCAGTTGTTCTATTCCATATAGTGATTTGAAACCTATCATAATGAAATATATTTTAAAACCCTGACAAGACAATGGGGACCAGCATTTCATAACAAATTGTACGAAATGCATTCCTTAGTTAGCAGGACTCCTTCGTACGGTCAAATATGGGGAAAAAAGTAAGTAGTCTTGGCCAGATATCGAATAGGTCATGATGGAATTACTTGCTAAATAATGAAGAACGACCGTAAAATATATTCCATGTGATTCCAATTATTCATTAAAACATGCTTTAATTGACTGCGTATATGTTGCTGACATTCGTCAAACATTCTACAATGTCAACAATTTAAATGATTTATTCACAGATGTCGTAGGCGATACAATTTTGAAAGTTTTAAAAGAAATGAATTTATATACAGAAATATAATTACATTACGTTCTAAATACATGGTTTAATCTTTTAATGTTTCTTTTATTTGTACATATAACCTGTTTGTATTATGGACAATATGTTTTATTCTCAAGATGTCTTAAATTAATATAAAATGTGTTCACGCCATGATATAGCCGAAATACTGCTAGAATTGGCGTTTTATACCAATCAATCATGACTGCGTATAACACATTTTTACATTTTAGTGGGGTTCGTGTTGCTCGCTCTTTAGTTTTCTGTGTATAGTTTTGTAGTTCGTTGTGTGTCGTTTATTACTTTTTCACTGTGTTGTCTGTCCTTCAATTTGCAGACTCTGATTATCCCGCTGGTATAGACAAACTCTTCTTATGGAAGGGTATCGACATAAAACGTTTCCTGTTTTTGTCTGTTGCAGTTCATTAAAATGAATGAAGACCATTGATAGAGGACTTTAGTCCTCATTACTGTAGACCACATCGGTTGGACCCCCGCGTAGACAACCTACTGATGCTTTATTTCTCGCGTCGCCGAGATTTAAATGTTGGGGCGCTGATGAATAATAGTCATTTCGTACCATATCCATTTCGTACATTCCATTTCGCACTACAGTGAAAACCATGTCGTACCATATGCAGATCGATACATTATTACCATTTCGTACCAAATGCATATTGATACAGTCCTACCAAAGGCAGATCGACACATTATTATCATTTCGTACCAAATACAGATCGATACATTATGACGAGTACGAAAAGGTATGGTACGAAATGGTTATAGTACGAAATGATTAGCTTCGGTAGTGACACCATGAAACCCGGATGTGTAAGCCAGCTTAGATACGAAAGTAAATTACTTTCATGAAAAAGATTTAAATAATAGCTACTTTGATTTGTTTTTGTTAAATAAAATTTCAATGTATTTTCATTCCCAACTCAATGAATTTCAAAATGACATCTATTTCATTTGCAATTGAGTCTGTATCCAAACTCCGGACAGTTTTCGTATCCGCAATGACGTATAATAAGATATACGTCCTTGGTATCCGCTACCAGGGAATTATACTAAAACTTGTTTTATAATTCCCTGCCGCTACCAAGCACAATTCCCGTCCAAGGTTATTTGTATTCCTAAAATTAACATGTTAACATTTTTTTTTCATTCATTCCATCGGGGGCGACACCTAGCGGAGGTCCCAGTCGCTAAGGTAAACATCGTTTCCGAGGGTGCCCTCTTGTGCGTCCGCGTGATATACTGTTATTATTACTTCTTACCGTTGCTCTACCTTATTAATAAAGGTATTTATAGTATCACTTAATTTCAAATACTAAAGTCCTCTCTATATGCCATGCCTACTCATATTATTAAAAAGAAAAAAATGTTTAGATAGGCGATTGTTACGAAATTGAGCTAATAAGATTCGAAATTTCTTTTGTTGTAAACATAGTCACGGAACACATTGTATTGTCGTATATCGTTAACGATCCCGTCAATCCCGTTGTTTGTAAATGTCATTCGCTTATGGGTGTCTAGCTCTCTTACCGTGTAACAACAAATATATTTTAAGACAAATGTTATTCGAATGTCCACGAGGAAGTTTATTTATGAAAAGAAAGTTATAGACAGTGATGGTCAGTGATACTTCTTGCTTCAAATAATTCAGCACTATCAAATCGCGACATATTATGATGGGATAAAAACGTAGATATCATTCTTAGTGCGCATGACTGTTTTTGGAATAACGTTCATCGTGTACGCTCAATGTGGAACGACCGGAAAGTAATCAATGTCCTGTCGTGGGAAGGGAACGTTGTATGGTTTGCAACTAATGTGATTAATCAAATATCGCTATTTTATCCTGGCTTGGGAAGGGGAATTGTATGGTTTGAAACTAATATTAGTAATCAGAAATCGCTATTTTATCGTGAACATAAATACTATGGTGAATAAATACTATCAAATGAAGAAAAAATTGTAAACGTTTGGCAGCTAATAACATAATTAATTTGCAGTTTTTTTGAAACATCGGGTTTATTTGTTTATTATATCACTGACATTCAGATATGACTACGTTTACAAAGGCATTTTTAATCTGATACAATACACGAAGGAACTTTATTTACAGGAAATATGTCAAACGCTATTTTTGTGTCATCGCCATGTATAAAAATAGGACTTTCGAGGTACGATCCTACATCGTCATGCGTTGGTTGTGGGAGACGTTTCATAACCAACTCGTCACATGTTTGAAGAAAATAACGGTCCATCAGACAACCTGCAAAGAATCCAGAGGAATACTTACTAAGGCGTTTGTAGTCAGTTACAAAGTACAATCAGCTAGTTTTACTTCACGTGATCCAAATGTCATGTTAGTCCGTGCATATACTAACATGTTTTACATCTTCTTTAAACCACTTGACCAATCTGTACCAAACTTTGCTTTAATAGTAATTACACTATACAATAATTATCGCGACAACCTGACTAAATTGAGCGCATATTGTACATGAATATTCAGGTGAGCGGTACATGCTCAGATGGGCTTTTTGTGTCTGTTGCAATCTGTCCATCGAACCATTCAATCTTTAATATACATAATGTGCTATTTAGCAAAACGTATATTACTTTTAAGCTAGAAATAATTACTTTAACACATGTATTCCGTGTAACCAGCTTTAGTATACAATCATTAAAGGGAAAGGCATATTTACTTTTTGTGCACTCAGTTATATAACATCATGCCTAGTTTACAATTCTGATCAGATATTTCAAAATACTCCAAATACAATATAAACATGTCTAAACAGTCAGATTAAGATTGTAATCAAGGCTGAAAGCTATCATCTGTGTAAGATTGTATCGTAATCAAGGCTGAAAGCTATCATCTGTAAAACGTGACCTACTTGGTTTGAAATAAAATGTCTGTTATTTACTTAATACAGTTGATATTGTCTGACAAAGAAATATTTAATATACACAATTGGTTGAAGGCTAATTGTGATGTTATATTAACGTTTCATTTTAATATTGGTCGTATTGTCCCTAGAGTTGATTGCTGTACTCGAGGAGTAGAAGTTTATCATATAAATGTTGTGGGTTAGTCTTGCTATAGCAACATTCAGCAAATTTCCAGTTGTATCATGACTAACATACTTCATAATGAAGGAAAACGTACCCACGTCTTGTAGGCAGAAGTCAACGATATAAGCCACTCAAACACAGACACCCCCATTAATGTTATATATGTCTTAATAGCACGATTGATTGTGTTATATATATACAGTAAAAAATAGAAATATTTAGAAATACTATCAATAACTGTCGATAATCCTTTGAGGAGAAAAAATGATAATAAAAAATGTATATACGATTCTATGCGTGAACAAAACTTTCACTGAAAATGACAGTGACATCTGGGTTCGGATTACTCGCCATGATTGCCACACATTGTGACAAAACAACATTAAATTGGTTCTACTTCACATATGGTTATATATGAACATATGGCAAGGGAACGACAGACGGAAATAAGTGATCATTTGCCTTCGCATTTCAATCTTTTATATCTTGTAGAAAGGACAATACAGTACTACAACATGTTGTTATCTATACAAATATTATGGTGCAGATTTGAGTCCTCCACCGTTAATTACTAACTCCTATTTTGAATACTGTTTCTAGGCCTGTACGGAATGCAGAACGTTTTTGTCATAAATAAGTGTAATGACTTATGTAACTTTTACGACACTTAATGAAGATATAAAGAAATAGATAAATTGACAATTTTATTTTTTTCAACCGACACGTTTAAGTACACATGTAGAGTTGAGTAATATTAATTGAGAAAAACAGACAATCATGCTACAATGAATAGTTGAACTGTATTATCTTTATACACTTGACTCGCATTAAGATGTTCTCTAGGCTAAACTTAACTCACATTAAGAGGGTATCTAGGCTAAACTTAACTCACATTAAGAGGGTATCTAGGCTAAGCTTGACTCACATTAAGATGGTCTCTAGGCTAAACTTAACTCACATTAAGATGGTCTCTAGGTTAAACTTAACTCGCATTAAGATGGTCTCTAGGCTAAACTTAACTCACATTAAGATGGTCTCTAGGCTAAACTTAACTCACATTAAGATGGTCTCTAGGCTAAACTTAACTCACATTAAGAGGGTATCTAAGCTAAACTTAACTCACATTAAGAGGGTAACTAGGCTAAGCTTGACTCACATTAAGAGGGTATCTAGGCTAACATTGACTCACATTAAGATGGTCTCTAGGCCAAACTTAACTCGCATTAAGATGGTCTCTAGGCTAAACTTAACTCACATTAAGATGATCTCTAAGCTAAACTTAACTCACATTAAGAGGGTATCTAGGCTAAGCTTGACTCACATCAAGAGGGTATCTAGGCTAACATTGACTCACATTAAGATGGTCTCTAGGCCAAACTTAACTCACATTAAGATGGTCTCTAAGCTAAACTTAACTCACATTAAGAGGGTATCTAGGCTAAGCTTGACTCACATTAAGAGGGTATCTAGGCTAAACTTGACTCACATTAAGAAGGTATCTAGGCTAAGCTTGACTCATATTAAGAGGGTATCTAGGCTAAGCTTGACTCACATTAAGAGGGTATCTAGGCTAAGCTTGACTCACATTAAGAGGGTATCTAGGCTAAACTTGACTCACATTAAGGGGGTATCTAGGCTAAGCTTGACTCATATTAAGAGGATATCTAGGCTAAGCTTGACTCACATTAAGAGGGTATCTAGGCTAAGCTTAACTCACATTAAGAGGGTATCTAGGCTAAACTTGACTCACATTAAGAAGGTATATAGGCTAAGCTTGACTCACATTAAGAGTGTATCTAGGCTAAGCTTGACTCACATTAAGAGGGTATCTAGGCTAAACTTGAATCACATTAAGAGGGTATCTAGGCTAAGCTTGACTCACATTAAGAGGGTATCTACGTTAAGCTTGACTCACATTAAGAGGGTATCTAGGCTAAGCTTGACTCACATTAAGAGGGTATCTAGGCTAAACTTGACTCACATTAAGAGGGTATCTAGGCTAAGCTTGACTCACATTAAGAGGGTATCTACGTTAAGCTTGACTCACATTAAGAGGGTATCTAGGCTAAGCTTGACTCACATTAAGAGGGTATCTAGGCTAAGCTTGACTCACATTAAGAGGGTCTTTAGGCTAAACTTAACTCACGTTAAGAGGGTCTCTAGGCTAAGCTTGACTCACATTTAGAGGTTCTCTAGTATGTTTGAGTACAGTCAGGTTAATGACATATGACATTATATGTAATCAACATAAATTGTCACCTGTGACTTGATCAATGGTTTAGATAATTAATATATAGTAAATATCAAAGTTCATTGACTGAATGAACAAAATGATAAATTCTGTCAATTCTGCACGATTGGGTGTATTTATAGGGTTTATGGTGTTTACCGCTACTTTCAACAATAGTTCAGTTGTATCGTGGGGGTCAGTTTTATTGGGGGAGGTACCCGGAGAAAACCACAGACGCAGTCAATGGCAAACTTTTTCACATAATGTTGTTTCGAATACACCTCGCATGAGCAGGATTCGAACTCACAACGTTATTGGTGATTGGCACTGATTGCACAGGTAGTTGTAAATCATATGATTACCTAATAGTATATTAATTACCTTTCTATTGGGAATATTTTAGTTTTAACCATATTTCACTTTTAATTTGTCTCTCGGGCAATAGAACGACGGTCGTTCTATTGCCCGCTGTAGCTGTAGCGTTCTATTGCCCGCGACCTTTTGACCCGCTTGATGATTGGTCAATTACTTCTCATAAATATGCATTAACTCGACCAAATCTTTATCAATGCGTCTAAATTCCAAATGTAATAAAACGTTCGAATGAATCAGTTATTCACTGACATACGACAACAACAAACATGGCTGAAAGTGAAAGGTTTCTTAGTGTTGACGACAAAGATTTAGAAGCATTATTAGATAATAAGGATTCGAAGAACACAAAAACCTGCATTAAATGGGCCGTAAATATTTTGACTGCATTTTGTGCAAGCAGGACTATTCTCTTCCACGATCTTGAGCAAATGTCTGAAGCTGATTTGTGTAGCCAGTTGCAATAATTCTATGCCGCAGTGCGAAGTCAAAAGGGGACATATATTCCAAGAAGTATATGATATCTATACGGTATGGAATTCAGAAACACTTTATTGAAGATTAAAAACATTGATTTTGTGAACAATGACGCTTTCAAACCAGCCAATCTAATATTTCAAGCTATGTTAGGGATGATTAAACAGGAAGGGAAGGGGGCCAATGTCCACAAACCTCCTATTGACGCTGTCGACATTGCCATTATCTATAAATCATTCAATCTAAATCTACCCACTGACCTACAAAACAAAGTATTTGTAGATTGCATGTTGTTCTACTGTAACAGAGGCCGGGGGAACTTGTGGGAATTGAAGAAAACTGATTTTAGATTCCATGGAAGCGGTGACAACAAATATATAACACTACGAGATCATTCAACAAAAAAACACCGTGGTGATAGCAAAGATGACAACGAAAGTCATGGTGACCGCCTGTATGTGATGTCTTCAAATCCACTGTGCCCAGTTAAATCATTTGTGAAATACTTGTCTGTGCTACACCCTGATTATGATTATTTTTGGCAGCGTCCAAAGCCAATTGAAAAATAAAGTGTTGATATCTGGTTTGATAAGGCTCCTCTTGGAAAAAAAACTTTAGGGGATAAAATGAAAAACTTGTCTAAACAGTTGAACCTTAGCAAACTATATACAAATCACAGCCTGCGAGCTACCACCATAACTTTGCTTGACAATAAAGGTTTTGAGGCAAGGCACACCATGTCTATTTCCGGCCATAAGACTGAATCAAGTATCAGAAGCTACAGTAAGACTGATGACACCAAAAAGAGGAAGATCGCCAAAGCCTTAAGTGACACAATAATAGGTATGCAATAAACTTAAAATTATAGAGCTTACAGACTTCGCGAAATGTGTCAGACATGACCAGCAAAATTTTGGCATATTTTACCAAGGACTGACACGTGACAAGTTTGGTATTTTGCAATAGAAAATTAATGAGGGCTGACATTCTTTTCACTAGAACCACCAAACCCACATGTAATTTCACGAACCCTGGGCTTATCAATATAAATATTACAATGAATTCATTAGCAATGTACATATATTTTAGAATAAATATTGAACACAGTATTTTAATGCAACACCCACGCATGTTCCGATTGTTTATATTATTAAATCTCATCATGTAGTGTTTGTTTGAAAACAGAAGTATTTTTAGAGGTCCGTGTTTCTCATTGTTTTTAGTTTTATGTCACTAATTGTATTATATATATATATAGATAACCTATAAAACATACCACAATGTAAATGTATATATCACTGGAAAAAATAACTTATTCCTTTTGTTTTGCAGGACATGCATCTGCCAGCAAAAAAGGATGTGAGATGGGACCATCTGTTGACAAACTAATTAACCCTGTCAGACGTTACTTCATGTATTGATGATGACAGTCATGTTTAGAATACTTCAGGTACTAAAATTAACATTTAGATATGTATAAAATACATCATTTGTGCATTTTTATTGTTAATTATATTTCAATGATTGAACATTTACTAGAAAATTAAAAATATGAAAAATTACACGTAAGTAGCCTTCCTAAATTGAAACTATATCTGAATGAATAAATGTTTCAATATATTAGTGAAACATGTATGTTTCAGAAGACAAATACTTGTGTAAGGTACATACATGTATACATTTTTTAAATATTACCCTGAATACATCAAAAACAAAATCAAAAACCAAACAAACAAAAACAGAAGACAACAGAGATCATTGACAGAATTCTTGCACATGTACATTTGTTTATCATTGTTTATAGAGTATATGAATTAAATGTTAACGTTAGACGCAAGATTAGAACTTTGTATGTGAACCCTGAAAAAAATGTCACAAAAGGTTTGCATATTCACTTGAAATTACCAAAAATAGTTTTATTTGTTGTATTTATTTTATTTTTATGTATTTTTATATATTTCAGAGCCGGTCGTGGAACACAGCAGAGGTAAAAATGATATTGAATTTGAAAATATGGATTTCCTTGAACTGACATCATCTCAGGAACAATTATTATTTGAAGCTGTTTGTAATGTTTCTTCAGATGTGTCGTTTGTGCAAAGTGAACCAACTCGTACTGTTGTTAATACAACTAGACATGTGGAACGCAAAACGTCGACCGTTTTAGCAGATACATATTAATTATTAGTATTTTGTTTGCAAGACAAGGATTATCAGGTCCATATCAGATGAGCTCGAAGAGTGAATCTGATATGGACCTGATAATCCTTGTCGAGCGAAAAAAATACTAATAATTTTTTTATCGGTAATTTCACAATTTTAACACAGTTTTTTTATTTTTTTGGTTGTGTTTTGACCTTTTTTTGAATGAACGGTTTAGTGACGTCACGTAAAAGTGACGTTAGACCGCGCTTAACAAACGACCAACAGCTGATAATTTCTTGTATCACGAGTCGGTGGTCAACTGAACGTTGTTACTGTAGGGGCTCGTGGGGGGATGTTGGCTGTTTAGTACGATCTACCCATGATGCACCAGAACTTACCAGACGATAACAGAATACAGACGCTTATAGCCATATTGATAACCAGAGACTACTGTCTACAGTTAGTGTAGCGGACTAGTAAATTGGTAAGTAGTGCCAATTTACTACATTGGCGCTGCGAGCAAATCGAATTTGTTAAGGGGATAATTGTGGGGAAAATGCTTGGGAAAGCGGTTTCGTGGTGAGATCGCAAATCCGCCATTTTGAATTTCTGACTGCGCAGCAGGTCTTGGCACTTTCAGGGGAGACTGGCCTGGGTTAACGCTTGGGGGATCCAAGGTTGACTTTAAAGGAAGTCTCAGGGTTAAGGGAAAGTGCGCAAGTAGGGTTGCCAGTCAGGGTTCAGAAGGATTTATCATTAAATTGTATTTTTTCACCCGAGATATGGGGAAAGAGTCCCTGCCAGACCACGTGTGAACCCCAATCCCCAAAAAAATGTTCCCGTCTCACCGGAAACAGCCCATTTCAAGAGCCATCTTGGATCAGTGAGTTCATTCACGAACACCTCGTAAGTTTCCTGTTGTTATTTAAAATATTTTCATTGCCCATCAGTAAATTATTATTTCATTCCTATAATTTAGGGGGACAAGGGTTATTCCAAAACATATCCGGTCCAGTGTACAAATCTGGTCCGTGTGGAAAAAGAAAAGCATACACGCATACACCACCCAAATAATCGTGTTGTTGTTTTTCGGATTAAAATGTCGCGAGTTTTTGTGAACTTCTGTCAAATGGAGGAACTAATGACACTCCCGGGGGTAGGAAAAAAGGTGGCGGAGAAAATCCTGGAGATGAGGGAGTCGAATAGGAATTTGGTCTTAGATGACTTACGGCAAGTGCCGTATTTAAAGTTGACTCCCCAGCTACTAAGAGGTTTGGATTTTTCCCCGTTACAGACGGGGGAGGGGTCAGGGGACAGGAGAGAATCCTTAGACCATGGACATAGGGAGAGGGTCAGGAGTGTAGACCAATTGTTGGAGGAGTGGGGAGGGGCAGGTCAAGGTCACCCACAGGGATTGGGGAAGGATGGGGGACAACAAGCCCGGGGCCCACCTACAACAGAGAAACCCTATCCGGTTAAGCAGGAGGGGGAGTGGTGGCAGAGAACACAGCCACCCACCAGAGTGGAGGACGACTATGGTGAGCTGGATTCAGTTTTTGGGGAGAGACAGGCTCCAGATAGCGAGGAAAGGGAACGAACAAATGTGCAGGATCCCCAAAATAGGCCCGCAGGCATGGGGTATGCATACCCCAGGGAACAAGGTCTCTTTCATCGCAAGGGCACATCTAGGCAGAGGGGGAATGAGACGCATGACTACAGTAGAGACATGCACGGACCGGGCATGCAGGCCCGTACCCCAGCATATAGGGAGTACTACTGGCAGGATAGGGGGGGTCGTCAGTCCCCTCCGAGGACCACCGGAGGGGAATGGTTTAGAGACCAAAGTACCCCCCTAACTAGGGAGAGTAGGGAAAGGGCAATGTATACCCCGGGAAGAGAACGGGATACCCCTCGTGGCCTCAGCAGAAGAGAGGAGGGAGAAAGGGGACAAGTCTGTCTGGGAGGGGGAGACTTGGAGGCCCCAAGGGGGAGAAATCCATATACCCCCCTGGAAGCGGAGAGTGGGTGTAGGCCCAGGTATACCGAGACCCCGAGAGGTTACGGCAGGAGGGAAGAGTTTGAGGGGGAGAGGGCCCAGAGGGGGAGGAGCAAAAGTGTAAATTTGCCCAAGTCCCTCAAGTTTGACGGGAAGTCTAACTGGAAGGCGTTCTATGCCAAATTTTCCCGGTATGCAGAGGTCAGCGAGTGGTCAGAGGGGGAATGTAGGGACCAGTTGTGCTGGTGCCTTGATGGGAAGGCCAGCGAGTACTATGCCCTGATGGTCGAGAGGAATCATGAGATGCCCTATAGGGACCTGTTGGGTAAATTGGAGAAAAGGTTTGGGTT
>MJUT01019540.1:23191-33678 GCA_002080005.1 Gigantidas platifrons | reverse complement strand
GGTACTGGGAACAGCTCAAGTGTTCTATTGCCCCCAGCCGTTAGCTTCGGGCAATAGAACACTTGAGCTGTTCCCAGTACCTTAGGAAAAATATTCTGGTCTATTGCCTGACTACACATTAAATAACTTTATACTATCACTACTCCGACTGCAATTATATTTATTTTTCGGAGATTACATATAATGTTTAAAAAAGAATACGTCTTTTACCAATGTTAAACAAATTAATACATCTTTCAGTAAGTGTGTTTCTTTCAGTATAAGCGGTGTGATTAAAACGAACGTAGATAATTAGAGACGCACGAGTGAATCACTAGATAGAGATATATGACTTCAGAAAAACACATGAAACATTTTTGCTTCCTTTTGTAAATGGAAATTGTATATTATTGAACAAACTTATGTACCGAAATAAAAGTATATCAAATAAAAGTTAGAGAATACCGAAAGGGCAATCAACAGGACAACCCAGAGAAACTGGCAACACAGGGCACACATAACGATGAAAAACAAAACACAATAGGTGCTGGACACCACTATTCGCAAACAAACACAAATAACGTAAACAAGACACGAGATCCCCCACAAACAAACCGATAATCAGACGAACCGAACATCGCCTTCATGCGTAAGCCGCAACGAATGTCACTACATGGAAATCAGAACGTACAGACGCATAGTTGGAAAACACTAAAAACTAAAAGATGAGCAACACGGACAGCACCAAAAAAAACAGGGGTGAACGCAGGTGGCCGCGAAGATTAAGCAGATCTTGCCTATTATAAGGCAACCACGATGTTTCTCATATATATACAGTCAATAAGTGGACACCACTATACGCAACAAACACAAATATCATAAATCAAGTTAACGATATAAAGATATACATCATATTTCATATTATGATGTTTTAGAAAAAGAAAACCCAATTACATTGGCTAGCACGGTTATGTACATTTGTAACAATTGTTCCCATTGGACAAGACCATTCCAGTGTGGATATATGTATGTCTTTGTAATCGGATATAGTGATCCATACGGTACGCAGAAAATATCAATTCATGATGGCGACCATAACGACTTCGAATTGAAGAAAAATAACAGACGTGGTTTTTATGATTAGTTCCCCATTTTGTGTCACGCTGACGTGCCATACTATGGTATTATTCTTGTTTTGAAATTCCATTTCACTTTTGCACATGATTAAATTCCTATATTTTCTATGTTAAAATTATTGTTTCAAAATTACGACATCCCGCAAACAAATGCTCAAAGTTAGAATATTGCAAATTTATAGCACCTAAATTCTAATCTTTCATTTAATAAACAAGTATTATGTTTGGTATTCTATTTCTGTTTTCTGATAATTTTTATGTAATACATTTTTCGGTTTCATTCTGACTAACATAATTCAATTGTTTCATGGTAACACAGATTGAGAGTCAAGGATTATACAAGGTACTTGAAATTGTTAGAATGTGGGTGGTAAGAATATATGATTAAATACAATGAAATGACTAAAAGACGAATTGACGTTTAGGATCTTGAGCGTGTATCTCTTTACAGATAAAAATTACCAATATAAGTAGTTCATTTTCAACATTGGTAGTGAAAATTATTTTTTTCTGTTTCTAAATATCATTAAAATATAATGATGCGATTGTAAGATTGCAACAGTACACATAAGTGACAGAAAAGGCATGTATGCCCTATAGTAGGATCTTCCTCGTCGGTGTCATTTCAGCATTGAGGTAAATAAAAACATATATATCAAATGTATTGTGCATGACGCGTTTCGGGGATAACCTTCATTAGCTGCGCTCAAAATCGAAAGATTTGAAAGCCAAATAATTTAGTTTTGGGAGCAATGAACCCCAAAGGCATAAACAGGATAGCCAAAATCTGCTAAGTACCCGTATGTCTGTTTTGATTATTAAGATTGACCACTATTTACCTTACATAATGCCAATTCTTAACATTTTCCTCGATAATGTTATTATCATAAAAGTAGTTTTCCGTAAAAAGTGTGATCTAATACTCCCCAGTTGTAAAGTTTAAAATTTAAGACCCTATATAATGGACATTATTGTATTCGTATACTTCGCTATAAAAGACCTTACAAAAGTGATATCGATAAAAACTGTTTGTCTGGAAAAGGTCATCTGTCATCACCATTGGGTAGCTAAATGTGCAGTTCATATTATCAATTTGAAGACGAATGTTTATTAGATGTGTTGAAGACGAACGTTTATTAGATGTGTTGAAGACGAATGTTTATTAGATGTGTTGAAGACGAATGTTTATTAGATGTGTTGAAGACATGTACATACATATGTTATAATTTTCATTTCGTAAATGTGTATGGTCGATTCAGTGTTCACTATTATGGAACGGATTTTTAATAATTAATAACCCCAATTGCTATTATTTTGAGCAAATGCAATATGTTTAATGCAATCACATTCATAGTTCAATTGAAAACTGATTAAATTGTACTTTATAATTAAACAGAACACACACTCTCTGAAATGTGTGATGTTCAAATAACTTTGTTCACAAAGTACTAATGTGCTGTCAGTTAATTCGTCATCTTGTTAATTTTGGTTGAATTTGTAATTAAAATAGTTGTACCAGGATATACTTAACCTAGAATATGTGTATGATATTACAGTGATAAGACTAAAACAGAGCGAAATGACATCTTTAATTACACGTAAAGTACACGCTCAGATACATGCACAGCTTTTGAAGATAAAAACATATCAACTACCTGTCTTGTTGAATAAATGAAAGCAAATGTTCTTTTGTAAGTTTTGAAGAATAACCTACTCAATAAATGAAAGATATTTATATGATTCAAACGAAACAAATGAAAGTGGATCAAGTAATTTAACACATCTTACATATGTATATCAAGGAATATTCAGAGAAGGACGTCACAACCACACTAAACAGAACATGCATCTTTAAAACAACTACATTCCCTTTCATCTTTTATAGCAAGAAGTCATGTCACAAATATTTTCTCAAGAAAATGAATAACCCTTTAACTTCAATGGAAACGATACAAGAGGTACGAGTGGATCACATATACATTTCATCAAACAGCAGGTAAAGAATGTTGGATTTATTTTACGCAATGTAAAATGTGGATTTTTTAAGGTTGATTTCACCGTGTTTTCAGCTCTATATGGTGCTCACGTATTATTTTGTATCTCATGTCAATAAAGTAATTGGTTATCAAAGTGGATATAACAAAGGTACAATAGTATATTGTGTAAACTTAGTCGTCATATTATCACGCATTGCATAATTCTAACAAAGAGTAGACTTAAAAATCATACAAACAAATAATTGGTTGCCCATGGTGATGAGAAAGATCAGTGAAAAACAAACACGGTAACTGTTAACACATTTACATAAATGTTGTTTATTATTTAAAGTACATTTTATATTTCCTTTCCATAAAAGGCTGTCCATTTTATTATGTCAATTGAAAGAATAATTTACAGCCTTTGCCATCTTTAACTTTAAAGAACTGTGAAGAGATCTCGATAAGCAGCTATACAGACACAATATCTATAGACACATTTTTATGATGCCATTAACTGGTCTACAGGAAATATTATGAATTTATTTCCAGTTCTATGTCATGGCCTATGATTCTATCACGTTTCATTGTGTATGGTTTAGAGTTAATTGCTACAGGATTGGCAAATATTTGTTGTGATGTGTAGAGTTGTCGACTGTCTCAAGGGAGTACGAACAATGTGACAACATGAAACACCTTATATTTGTTAAAAATGTTATCTCTACGTGAATATTGCAAATGTAAATATCTACTTAAATGTTTCGATATATAAAAAAATAAAGAATATTTTATAAGTTATCAAAGTGGATGCACTAAATTATATTATAGCACATAACAGGCCAGTTCTTGTTTTGAAATTCCATTTCACTTTTAAACATGATTACATTCCTATCTTCTTCTATGTTGAAATTATTGTTTCAAAATTACGACATCCCGCGTACATAACAATAGAGTTCTTACACTTGACATAACAGGAACATTTTCAAGGTTTTGAAATAATTTAAATCAGTGTGAGAAAACTACACAACACACTAAGATTCAACTTTGAAATAGTAATGATTATGTAAAGAATCGATCGACATATTTTAATATAAAGCAGTTCTCACCGTGGGATTGCTTTCGCTGATTGTACTGCGTGTAGTCTATTAGTATTTATAAATATTTTCAATGTCATTTTAATTAGAGATAGGAGGAGGAGATTTGTTTTGATTATTAAGATGGACCAAATGTTTGACCACTATTTCTTACATTTATAAATGTCAATTTTTGACGTTCTCCTCGATGATATGTTATTATCATAAAAGTATTATTTCCGTAAAAGGATGATTTAATGTTCCATAGTTCCTAATGTTAAAATGTAAGACCATATAATAACGAACAGTGTTGCATTGATATACTTAGTTTTACCAGATCTTACAACAGTGATATATGTACAATTTGTCTGGAAAGGGCCATCTGTCATCACGACAATGCTGTAGCTACATTATACGACAGGTCAGTGGTTTTGTCCAGTGTCCTCCGCCAATAAAACTGAACTCCTTGATAAAACTGAAATATTGTTGAAAGTGACGTTAAACACAAACAAACAAACACACTTTCAATTTGAAGACGAATGGTTATTAGTATTGTTAAAGACATGTGAAGTACATAAATGTTTTAATATTCTTTTCATTGTGTGAACATTTAAGGTCGATTCGCTATTCACTATAAGGAAGCGGGTTTAAATAATTGTCATGACTTGTTCCCAAATCCCAATTGATAATACTTTGAGCAAATAAATCATGGAAAATAGCTATTTATATGTTTCAAACGAAATATGTTAATGGACCAAGAAATTTAACACATCGTAATATGTATGTCAAGGAATATTCAGAGAAGGGCGGTCACAACCACACTACACATAACAGGCATGATTAATACGCATACATTCCCCTTCATCTTTTATAGCAACTCATATCACAAAGATCTTCTCAAGGAACTCAACGCCACTTTTACTTCAATGGCAATGACGCAAGAAATACGAGTGGATCACATATACTTCATCAAACAGCAGGTACAGAATGTAAGATGTGGAATTTTCGACGGTTGGTTTCTCCGCCTTTTAGCACTATATGGTGCTCGCGTATTATTTTGTAATTGGTCATCAAAGTGGAAATAGCAAAGCATATCGTGTAGTCTTTTTCACCATATATCACGCATTGCATAATTCTTAGGAAGACTAGATTTAAAAATAATACAAAGACATAAATGGTTGCCCAAGGTGATGATACAGACCAGTATGAAAAACAAAAATGGTAGCAATTAACATATTTCCATCAATGTAATTTTTTTATTCAAAGTACATTTTATATTTCATTTCCATAAACGGCTGTCCATTTTATTATGTCAATTGAAGAATAATTTACAGCATTCGCCATCTTTAGCTTTGAAGAACTGTGATGAGATCCCATAAGTAGCTATACAGACACAATGTCTATATACGTTTTTATGATGCCATTAACTGGTCTACAGGAAATGTTAACGGTTTATTTCCTGTTCTATGTCATGACCTATGATTATATCACGTTTTATTGTGTATGGTTTAAAGTTAATTGTTAAACGTAGGATGGGCTAATATTTATTTTGATGTGTAGATTTGTCGACTGTCATAAGGGAGCATAAACAATGTGACAACATGAAACACCTTATATTTGTCAAAAAGTGTTATCTCTAATGTGAATATTGCAAAAGTAAATATCTATTTAAATGTTTCTTAGATATATTAAAATTAACGAATATTTGACAAATATTATCAAAGTGGACACACTAAATTCTCATTATAACACATAATAAACCATTTCTCAAAAGTGGCGCCATAAATCAAATAACTGAATATCCAATAAAAAGGTGTATATTATAATGTAACAAATTAAATATTATAACTTAGATATCAATCACAATACTCTATTTCGGCTGTAGTAAATCATAAATCAAAGTGATAATCAAATAACAGACAGATGCATGAACATGACTTTATTGCCAGTAAAATAACAATGTGCAAATGTTATTGTCTCCCATGGTCGTTGAGGAATTGAAGATTATAGATGTGTACACTCCTATTTACCACACTCGAAATTACTGTTTGACTTGGACAAACCCCAAATAATCAACGTTCTTAAAACAATAAATAACATATGCACAACTTCAATATCTGTAAAATAAAGTGTACAAATTTGGTTGTCATATGTCGAGTTGTTGTGTATTGGAGATTATCTGTACAACATTACAAATCCCTGTTTTACTCTGGGAAATCTCAGGAATCAAGGTGATAACAATAATCAGCAGGTTCTCTTATATCATTTGATATAAAACAAAAAGGCCTTGAAGCTGACATGACCTATTTTTGTCTTGAGCATAGAATCCTAAAAACATCAACTTACAAACACTAATTTATATAGGTTAAAGGTGTGCTGGATGGACATATGGTAGGGTAAATTTATTTAGGTCAACGATGTGCTGTATGGACATATGGTAGTGTAAATTTATATAGGTCAAAGGTGTGCTGGATATTAATACACTATTGTTCTTTAGGACCTGTTGAAAGAGGTTTACGTTACAAAAACGTGACTTTCGCAAAACATGAGGTAATTATTTTACACCCACCCACCGACGACTTTTGTATTTGATTCATAGCACCCAACCGCAAGACGGACCACATTGGAAGAGTTGCAACCCGCAGAGGATATAGCTATACCACAAATCTCTGCATGAGCGAATAATACCAATACATACTAGAACTAAGATGTCTCTCCCGTAAAAGTGTAAGGTATTTATCTATAAAATTAACACTATATAATATGCCCTTTATCGATTCAGGTGATGGATTTATGTAATACGATTACATCGGTTGATGACAGTCACCATACCACAATATAACCGTATGTACATATAGTAGGGTGCCCAGTGTTAAAAAAGACGCTTAGTTATCGAGTTTGGGTTAACGGAATTACACACGGCTAATTTTGGTTTTAAACGCTAAAATAATTATTACATTTTGTATTTTTGATTGTCGTCGTAAGTTTCTGTGGTCACGATTTTTTTAATTTCACGTTTTTAAAAGGTACCCTCGGCTGACACATTGTACATGGTATTTTCAGGATGAAAAATAAAAATATTCTCCGCTATCTAAATAGCTAAAAAGGTTTTTACACAAGAGATAATGTATCAAAGATATAATTAAAATAAAAACGGGATGTAAATAATTGATTTTTGAAAGAGTATATCAGCCTTACTTTAAGCCTCAAATTTGACCCCGAATTAACCGTATTTTCAACAAAAGCAAAGTAATTACACTACATTATAAATGTACTTTTATTTTGAAGAAAACATATTGATGAAATGTACATGTGTGCCAAAAATAATAATCTAAATGTCAGCGGTTGTTGAGAAATTGGCAAAATATAAACTCAAATAACAGTGTAAATTCCTCTTTGTCATACACGGATTGTCATGTACCGGTTTTTGTTAATGATGTGTCGCTCGCCGGTCATTAACTAGCACGATCTCTGTCTCAATGCATTTAGTATTTTCTCTTCTTTTATGGCAAATATATTGGTCTTAATTGTTCAGTAGAATTGTTTGTGGTTTTTATGTTTTGAAAACATTCATTTTTATGTCGGCCGTTGATTGGTTTTACTGTTTTTAAAATTTGTTTAATATTCATGTGTTTCTAATACACGGACCAATCCTGTAGGATACGTTATAAGTCCGGAAATGGCTCAGTTTCACAGCCCGGTAAAACTTTGTCCGTCTAGTCCTAAAAGAAGTCGAAATGAAGTGAATTGGGACAAATGCATTATTTGTCAAAGTTCATTTTGTGACTCGCTAGTGATAACTATGCGAAATATTAGCAAAAATAGCTTTATCGAAGCACTGGAAGCCAGGAAAGATGATGTTCATGTTAAAATTTTGCAGGATGTTTCTAGTTTAGATTGTATTCGCTGTGAAGATTTTAAAATTTTGTACCATCGCGCTTGTTACAAATCATACACAAGCAGGCGCAATTGCAGTTATTCTATGTCAGAACCCACTGCAGTTGAACGGGACATACTACATGTATAACAGAATCATTTGTGCCAGATTCTAGTATTAACCAACTGTTAAATTGGGAAGTATGTTTTCTCTGTGAAAAGAAAACATTTAAAAAAGATAGAAAACTGAAAAAAATTGAATCAAGTGATCGTCGGAATAACCTACGGGGATCGGCTGTTTTAAAAAATGATCAAAAAATCATCAAAATACTTGACAGCGAAGAATTTATTGATAATGCTGTCTATCATTCCGGTTGCATTACTAAGTACTTGCTAAGGTATACCCCTGTGAAATCAAAATTTCAGGAAGACGATTGTCCAGAATTTAGTGTTCATGACTATTATTTTAAAATGCTTATAGCTGATATTCACGAAGACCTAACAGTGCGTAAACAGGCTTTTCTAATGACACAATTACTTCAAAAGTATCTTGATTATCTTCCCGCACACATCCCAAATACTTATCCTGTTACCAAATTACAAGACAGACTTAAAAAACATTACGGCAATTCAATCGTTGTACAGATACAGCGCGGACAGGGGAAGTCCAACCAAGTCTTCAGCAGTGATGTGTCAATAGGACATGTTGTCGCAACTGCAGGTAATTTGAAGTCGAAACTAAAAGCGTCGGAAATCAAACAAGAGATATCTACAGTTGCAGATTCTTGCAATGATGACCAAATATTGCACGCTGCCATTCGAATCTTGAGGCGTGACATCGAGAAAATAAGCATTTCCACCGACGAATACCCCAATGCGAACGAGGTGTCACTTGCATTGTCTATGGATCGAATGCCTTTGTCTCTTACGAAATTTATCTGCTGGTTGCTTGATTATAAATCCTTTAAAAATGCATCAGAACCTTACAATATTC
Organism: Gigantidas platifrons; assembly: GCA_002080005.1. Taxonomy (NCBI): domain Eukaryota; kingdom Metazoa; phylum Mollusca; class Bivalvia; order Mytilida; family Modiolidae; genus Gigantidas; species Gigantidas platifrons. The sequence goes on along the minus strand of MJUT01019540.1, from coordinate 24,644 downwards.
TAAACGATAAGCTGCAGAAAGTGATGGGTATAACTGAATGCATATTTTCTGTCTCAAGAGATGTGTTTACTCCATTCCACCCTGGTCTTGCTGTACAGCTGTACCACGATTTCGGTTCAAAGCAACTTATCGAGACATTACACTCTAATGGTTTATGTGCTTCTTATGGAGAAGTCAGACGATATCTAACCAGCATTGCACACCATGAAATTGAAAAAATTCAAGACGGTATCTACGTTCCTGATGGTATAATCCCTATGCATCAGGGTGGTGGTTTAATTCAGGAGGGTGCTGACAACATCGATATCAACACTGAAACCGTTGACGGTAAAAACACTTTCCATTCAATGGCAAGGGCAGTTTTTCAAATCCGTCACTATGCAGTATACCCCAATATTAGCCAATCAAAGAAAAAAAAGATCACAGGAAAGGTCTGTACAGATCAGCAACAGTGCATCATCTTTGACAGCTTGCTTAGCATTTAGTAAACCAAAGACACGGGGAGTTCCTAGTAGAATTGAGAATGCGTTTGACAGGATAACTGATTGTTCAAGTAACCTTTCCAAAACATCAGACATTCTTTGGCTTCTTCTACGTTCTATTTTTTAGAAAAATTCTTGACATTCCAATTCGCTTCCCAGCAAACCAACCCCAGCAAATTCCATTTTGGACCGGCTATAACAGCGGTTTATCAGAATATAAATCTGAATTTTCGGTAGTGTCTTACGCACCTATCATTGAGTCAAAACCAAATGATATGTCAACTGTCTTTACAACGATGAAAAGGTGTGTTGATATGACAAATGCTATGGGTCAGGTACATTCAGTACAAACATTCGATCAACAACTGTATGCTATAGCAAAACAAGTTGAATGGGCGATCCCCGAGACTTTTCGCAACCATACAGTACGATTAGGTGGTTTTCACACGTTATCCTGCTATATTGCAGCGATTGGAAAGTTGTGGGGTGATGGTGGTCTTAACGATTTGTTGGTTGATTCTTCTGTATATGCTGCCGGGACAGTTGATCAGATGCTGAATGGTAAAGAATTCAATCGTGCGACAAGAGCTTTTGCATTGGCATATGAGGCATTGAGTGTGTTATGGTTGTCTGCCTTTTTTAGTTGGTGTAATGAAAATGACTTGATAAAGTCATTTCCTGACAATTTTTGGTCAGATTTATCTGAACTTGCTGTCACATTTCCACCAAAACCAAGTACCAATGAGACTAGAAATGTAGCAACATCTGCAATTGACAACTATATGCTTCCTTTGATGGATGATTTCAGAAAATGAGGCTGTAGTGAATCACCGACATTCAAATTTTGGGATATGTTTCTCAATGCCATTGAAATAATGTTGCAAAATATTCGATCCGAAAGAGATGGGTTGTGGAAATTGCATTTGTCATCAGTTTCGGCTATGCTACCCTTCATGTTTGTCACTAACAGA
>MJUT01019512.1:33719-44307 GCA_002080005.1 Gigantidas platifrons | reverse complement strand
CATTGTAAGCTACATTAGTTAGTTCTGCATTGTAAGCTACATTAGTTAGTTCTGTATTGTAAGCTACATTGGTTAGTTCTCCATTGTAAGCTACATTAGTTAGTTCTCCATTGTAAGCTACATTAGTTAGTTCAGCCTTGTAAGCTACATTAGTTAGTTCTCCATTGTAAGCTACATTAGTTAGTTCTGTATTGTAAGCTACATCAGTTAGTTCTGTATTGTAAGCTACATTAGTTAGTTATCCATTGTAAGCTACATTAGTTAGTTCTACATTGTAAGCTACATTAGTTAGTTCTGCATTGTAAGCTACATTAGTTAGTTCTCTATTGTAAGATACATTAGTTAGTTCTGCATCGTAAGGTGTATTAGTTATCAGAAATAAGTATCTGCTTATAAATTACCTCTTCGTGGTTTTTACGTACAACTGCTATAAGTGTATACAGGAAATAACACAGTAAAATCAAGTAGCAGATACCATTAGGAATGTAGGATATTATCGGGGATGTGAAAGTATTGGGAGTCTGGAAATAAACAAAAACAATTCATCATTACAGTCATCTAATTGGTTCTCAATGGAGTAAAACAAGTTCATAAATCCTATGAATAGATAAATATGTACTAATACATTCTTTGTATTATTGTTTTGTGTTCTCCAAATTTTAAGGAAAAGAATGATATGTGGATTTTGCAGAATGTTTTAATTCCAATGTTTGGACGTCTTCCCTTGTACATAGCTTTAATATACAGTACAATTACTGTGTTTATGCCAAGGTTACTACATATGTCTATGCGATGCCTCATCCTAGATGATGATATTTCTCTTCGTGTAAATCCTTGACGGCACTTATTTGTTTGTCCCTATGCCATTGTATTGTTTGCCTTTCTCTGATTTACACCTCTGATTTTACGTTCAGTATCTCAAGCTTTTATTAATTAAATAGCATCAATGATTTGAGTTAATTAACGTTACGATCACGTGTTCTACCTAATTTATATTAGATCACAGAGGTGTGTTACTCGTCTATCGTGGCATGATGACTCTAACTATATGAGATCTGTGTATTTCGTTTTCGACTATGATGATATGAACATGAAACACGTGATTGCCGTCAATATCAAGTTGATTGAGTGTGCTTATCATGCTGTCACGGATATAAAGCCGTTAAGATTACATCTCACGACATCCAGGTCTAACCTGCAGTAGACAGAAAAGCAAAATACTAGTATATATAATTTTCCTCAATCGTTCGTGGCTCATGTTTGAATTTTAAAATTGGATTAACAATATGATAGAGAACTAACAATGACAACCAGTTCATATTACACTTACGTCATATTTGTTATTACAGACATGATTCCCTTTTCATAGGAATGATAGGACTCATACGAAGATTATATTCATGAACTGCATGTTTCAAATATATCAATATACATCTACGACAAAATATATGTACATTAACTCATTTTTCAAAATTTACTAATGGAGTTCACAGTTAAAAGTTCATATTCAGAGAATGTATTTTTAGACATTTTTTAATTGGAATAAATGTTAACTTACAGAAAAGTCCTCAACTAGTTTATATATAAATACTGCAAACCTATAAAATAGAAACGAGTTAGCGATAGTCAATTGTATAAAAGTTGTTTTATGATGGTGTCAAACTCAAATCTCATTAAATGTTAGTGATTGTTAGGTCTGTCTGAATCTTATATCGGGTCACTCAAGGTCACCTTTCATTATTAACAAGCGGAAGTTCTCTGTATTTCACATGCTGTCCAATACTAATATTGTGTAGTTTGGTATTCGTTGCTGATATACATTTGTACTCAGAACATTTGTGTTTCTTCTAACTAGCCGTTTTGTTGTGTTCGGTATTATCATTATTGAATAAGAGAGTGGTCGCTATTGGGCGCAACGTGAACAATTTTCACCTATATCATGGCGGGAATCAGTTGCATGTCGATGAGATAATGATGATATCAGTTATATACTAGGCCAACAGGCTTGGTTGGATTGCAATAGTGATATCACACCGAATCAATCTTCTTCCGCGGATAGACATGTGACTACATTGCGACACATTATCACGATTACTGGCCAACACGTCTTTGCTCTTTCTCCTTAGTACTGGTTGTTTAGCGGAGAGGCAGCAATCACCATTTTAACAGTGTTTGGTTTAACTCGACTGGGTCTTGCACCTAAGATCTCCCTCATTCAAGGCGACCGCGACATTCATTACCCCGCCGATGTGATTAATATTTATTGATACAATGGAACCTGTCTAATCCGACACACTAAGGGACCAGGTAAATGTGTCGGATTGTACAGGATGTCGGAATACTCAGGTTTTATTTTTATAAACATAAATACTTTGGGACCATAAATTTTTGTCGGATGTCACAGGATGTCGGAAAACTCGGGTGTTGGATTGCACCAGTTTCACTATATCTTGTCTACAACTTACAAATATGTGGTATAAAATAATCCAATAATTGGTTCTATCAACCTTTTCTTGCTTTTGATGACAGCAAACAGAGGATAAAACTTCACACATACTATCAAGGCTAGCAGCATCCAGACTAAAACTAGAAATGACCAACCAAATAAAAACTGTATGTAAGACAACAACATACAACAGATAACTGTTATCATAGTGTGGTATTGCTGTGTTTCCGAGGTTATCATCAGAACAGTAGTCAGTTTTTCATCAATGACATGGTTTACTAAATATATTTAAGTTTGTAAGTACATGTAATGGTATTTATTAAAACTAAGGTCATATGTAACCTCAGACTGTATTGGTCATCCTCTTTAGGTTTTTTGTACTATAAGCGTTCCTGGTGATGGTTATGACAGAAACACACTGAGCTCACTAATTTATATACAATGTATATATATTGTAAGAATATATTATACAAACTAATTATGGTATTTCACAAATGATCTTACGTCACTGACAACAACATGGGTAGCATTAGCTTCAAAACTAAGGACAAGGAGAATACATATATACTTCCGAGGGACGAGACATATATGCATTCATGAAATCTCTAATAATTATTGGAACACTTTTTTAACTGAATTACACATACCACTTTGAAGTAAAGAACAAACCATGAAAAACGGGAAGATCAGAGGGTGTGTGTGTGTGTGTGTGTGTGTGTGTGTGTGTGTGTGTGTGTGTGTACAAGATACATTTTGGGTTTTTCAAAGACTATAGCTCCCGGTTACAGCTACGTTAATGACAATAAGATTTTCAATTTATGACTTATATCACGTGTGCATGATCTTAATTATGTTGAGAGGTTCAATAGATTGGCAAACAAACAGATAATTTAACAGTGGGGTTATTTATCTATTTTATTTCTGATCAGATGAAACCCCTACAGGAGAAGATTAACGAACTAGAAAAGACCGCCGATGCTGAATCTGACTTTACAAGGGCCAAAAAGGATGTCAAGGAAGAGGCCGCAAAGGGACAAAAGGTGGATATTGATGTGGTACATGAAAGATTGGTATTGCTTGAAAGTGTACCCAGAAAACAAAACAATCCTATGAAAGACAGATTCCACTATGTAGATGTGTGCTGCTTTTTGCATGGAGAGACGAGCCTGGTCGAATCTTCATGTTGTACATGAAGTATCATAAGGAATAATGAGATTTTCTGGTACAATTAAAAAAGGGTAGTATTACCAAATGTAGAGCGAATAAAAACACTGCTTACCAAAGCCATTCATAATGGTAATATAATTACCTAATGATACAAACACTAGTATCGTTACTTACCAAAGCCACCCATAATGGTAATATACTTACCTGATCATACAAACACTAGTATCGCTACTTACTAAATTCACCTATAATGGAAACATAATTACCTAATAATACAAACACTAGTATCGCTACTTACTAAATTCACCAATAATGGGAACATAATTACCTAATAATACAAACACTAGTATCGCTTCTTACTAAATTCACCAATAATGGAAACATAATTACCTAATAATACAAACACTAGTATCGCTACTTACTAAATTCACCCATAATGGGAACATAATTAATAATACAAACACTAGTCTCACTACTTACTAAAGCCACCAATAATGGGAACATGATTACCTAATAATGCATGAATAGTCTTCTTACCTCTAATCCAAGGATATACTAAACGTGGAAATTTCTCGGACAATTTATTTTTACCGAATATTAAGTTAACCAACTGATTTGATGAACAACCGAAAGCAGCTGCATATACATAGGCTAACCGATCATCGTGCAGGAAATTGATAGGCCTGTAATTAAACCAAGAAATACATCATGGTGTGTTGTCCTTTTCTACCTCCATTTGGCTCTCAGACCTGTACGCGGCACAAAACGAAGATAAACCTCGAATTATATTATACTTTTAATTATCGTACAACATAAACTAGCTATAGAATCCCTCGGGGATGCATCCAATTATATATTTTCAGATACACATGTTTAATTTTTATTATATTAAACTCAGAGTTAAAATATAAACAAAGAATTTTAAGACAAAAATAAGCAGCCTAGGGAACTTGTCTTTAACCAGAATGACAACATGGACAGCTCAACTGGTAAATAAGGCCAGTAGGACATTTTAAAGGGGCATTATCTGCCAAATCGTATTTTTTTTACCCATAAAAACTATCAGATATGATTGATACCTTAATAAAACGTGTTTCTGTAACTAATAAATGTTATGAAATGTACGCGCATCGGGGGAAAAAACTGCAACTGCTCGTGTTTTGGGATCGATCAAGAAACGGATGTCATCTTATTAATTATCGACATTGTTTACGGAGTTTGTCGAATCGTCATTAAATCAGTCAACAATGCACTTATTTCTTATTTTTTGTGAATCTGCTTTTAGTGGATGTTAATTACGGACCAAGAACCATGCAAGTTGGCAGTTAATAAGCGACAAAATACAAATTATTCGTTTTTACCTGTCACTAGTAAGGCCAATTGCATACGGAAAAAAAAGAGAGGTCAAATTAATTGCTTGCAAGTAAATAAGTAATCGATGGTAATTTTCGTTCTTAATAGGTGGAAAGTGGTTCGATAACCTGTTTAATGTGAAATATTTACCTTTATTTCATCATTTTAAAGCTATTTACCAATTTCCAAAACATATTTTTTTGGTCAAAATCAGAGCTAATGCCCCTTTAAAAAAGGTGAAATAAATGCATGGTTGGAATAAGGATCTGGTCTTCAGTCCGAAAGACAAGATAAATAAGGCAAGTAGGACATTTAATAAAAGGTGAAACAATGCATGTTATATAGGTAAATAGTCTGACAGAGGTATGCACATCAAAGAATCATTTATATCATTGGCGACCATATTGATCTTTTGTGAAGTCAAAACATAATCATATACTACATAGTGAAACAGGTTTCCACTTAACCCTGTGACAACCGAAATCCTGTATTAACCGACGTCATTTAAAGCCTCAGTTTAGGAACGTTTTTCTGAACTTAACCTGTATAAACCGAACAAATGTATATTCCGAACAAGCACAGCTAGTCCAAAGCATATTCGGCTTAGACAGGTGGTACTATATCTATGTAGACATTGTTACTAGCTGTATGTGTTTGCAAAGCTTCCATATCACATTTAGCTGGATGTAGGATTTATTTATTGATTTATTTTTTGTGCTTAACGCCACTGTCAGCAATATTTCAGCTATATCATGGCGACAGGTTTTAGTGGTGCAGTAGCCGGAGTACCCGGAGAGCACCACCGACCATGGGCAAGCAACTGGTAAACTTTATCACTTGCGGCTGCGAGTCGAGTGCACCCTTTCTTTTACTGGATGTAGGAAATCTACAGGTATATGTTAATCAAAAGCTAAATTATCACAATGCTGAAACCTAATTTATATAAGTACTTTATATAAGTACTGATCATAGAACAATGATTCTTACGTTACGATTCCCGGCCTTCCACCATTTTTGTTTCTTTCTAGAAATGATAAGCTAATAATGATTATAATCTGAAAAGAAATGTAAGAAAAGAGTTAATGATTAATTATAGAAATAACAAACAATGTGTTACTGCAATCTAAAGTTAAATAAGCAGGAAAAATAACTTTAATGACAGTAGATTAGATAATTGTGGTGAACACTGTTCAACGGAATTCAAGAATAAGCATCAAGACTTCCGGGTATAGTGTCCTTCACACAGGGGCTATTCAAGTGTTGTCGAACCGAGCAGACGTGTCCAACTCCAGGGCCCTGGGAGACCGACCAGTGTACATTACACAGAAAGCACACTACTGAATATAGAAATATTCATTAATATAAGGCAACTCCAATTATATATAACACAACGTAATAATAAGTAAATATAGATATAATTTATGTTCTTATATAATGAGCAACGGAAAGCCATTGTATTGACAGATGACAATATGAAAGCAGAGTTTGAAGGTACCAAAGGGGTAATCAAAATTCGCATATCGAAGAAGAACAGACAACACAATGGCCAAAAGAAAAAGTACAAAGGTACAAACAACGATCTACAAAACATACACTCAAAACTAAAGATCTAGTAACATCAACCCCAATAAAAACCGGGTGAACTTAGGTGCTCCGGAGGGGTAAGCTTGAAGATAGCACATGTGTGATCATAAGCCGTACATCGAAAAAGGACAGACAATACGATTAAAGAAACGAAAAGGCGATAAGATGGTCACAGTAACTACCTATAGTAATGCCGAACACTAAGCATTGCAAATACTAGTATGTGGTCAATAAAAAAATAGAGCATTTTAATGATGTCAGTTATGGACTTTTTTGTCAGAATCAGAGTGATGCCTTCCTAAAATAATGTTTTAGATTGGTGTTGGTATTAATGTAGACATTATGACCAAGTACCACAGATTGTTTTACTGATCAACCTTTCGATAACGGTATCGGTGTTCATATTAAGTATGATCTTAAGATGCAGCACTGGATTTTTAATGTATACCCTTATTACATTGGAGGGGCAACAGCATGTTCATTTATAGAACGATCGTACGACCCAGCACCAAACTGTTTGCCGACATCACCTATTACAGTAGATTGGGCAGCAGCATATTCATTTTAAGAACGATCTTACGACCCAGCACCAGACTGTTTACCAAAATCCCTTACAACAGTGGATTGGGGAACAGCATGTTCATTTTAAGGATGATCTTACGACCCATCACCAGACTGTTTACCAAAATCTCTTATGACAGTGGATTAGGCAACATCATGTTCATTTTAAGAACGATCATACTACCCAGCACCAGACTGTTTTCAAAAATCCCTTATTACAGTGGATTGGGTAACATCATGTTCATTTTAAGAACGATCTTACGACCCAGCACCAGACTGTTTACCAAAATCACCTATTACAGTGTATTGGGTAACAGCATGTTCATTTTAAGAACGATATTACGACCCAGCACCAGACTGTTTACCAAAATCACTTATTAACAGTGAATTGGGAAACAACATGTTCATTTTAAGAACGATATTACGACCCAGCACCAAACTATTTACCAAAATCACTTATGACAGTGGATTGGGCAACAGCATGTTCATTTTAAGAACGATCTTACGGCCCAGCACCAAACTGTTTATCAAAATCACTTATTACAGTGGACTGGGAAACAGCATGTTCATTTTAAGAACGATCTTACGACCCAGCACCAGACTGTTTACCAAAATCACTTATTACAGTGGATACGGTAACAGCATGTTCATTTAAGAACGACCTTACGACCCAGCACCAGACTGTTTACCAAAATCCCTTATTACAGTGGATTAGGTAACAGCATGTTCATTTTAAGAACGATCTTACTACCAAGCACCATACTTTATAATAAACACCATTGGGGACGTTAAATTCTAGATCTCAGTATGCTTGTTACAACATTTAAAAAAAATATTTCTAGACGTTATATACCACCATCCCACATACGCTACTAAAATCTAGAATTAAATAATTGATTCAGCGTTGTTTCTCAAAGAAGAACAGATAAGAAAAATACCAGTATCTTGTTATTGGTAGAGACATATCGTACTTGAGCTCTACCACAAAAGCGATGAGTTCACTAATAATAGCTATGGATCGGTAACAGCATCAGTTATCCTTCTAAGTTTAAATATCGATAAATTTTAACAAAATTATGCACAAAATCTTCGTCCATTCCGTTGATCCTGCATGGAACGGGAGCAATTTTGACCTCCATAAGGGAAAAATAACTCAATTAAAATATGTCAAAAACGGATAATTTAAGAATCAAGTGGGGAAACTGGCAAATGGTTTATTTCTAAACTAATATAGATATAAAATTCCAAATAAAACAATAGGGGCTGTGTTAGTGTTAATGTTTTAAGCATAACCTTATATGAAGAAAATCTTAAATTTCGACATCGTTCTCAACAACCATCTTTCATTGTATTTAATTTCCATCCAAATTGTTCAAAGTATATATTTTCTGTTAACTATTACTGGTATTCGTATAAGGGAAGTAACTCTAAATAAAATAATATTACATAAATGCACAAAGTCAATATTAGTATTTTCTTTATATCAGTTTATATTGTACTTACAGATATAGCTAATCCCCCGAATTCTAGTCCATCTACAACAGACCTAAAATACAGGCGAGATAAACGTATTATTACAATGATCAAGCTCTTATATCTGTCCTTATTACTAAACAAACTAAATGTAACAACCGACCGTTGTAGATCAGGGAAAACAAACATCTATACCTAGATAATGCTTAGATAAGGAAACCTTTCAAAATCAATAAATTATTTTCGATGAACTCATATTTATATGTTAACATTATGGTTAAGATGGAAAGACTTCCATTTGAACCCCCACTCAAAATTCTTGAAAGACTTCCATTTGAACCCCCTCCCCCCACCCAAAATTCTTTATATCAATATCCAAGTGTCTTTTTTGGGGGGGTACATTAAAAATGAGTAAACAAATGGAAAAAAATTAAAAATGAAAATGGTTCTCATTGTTTGACATTGCTCAATTACTTTCCATCTATTTCAACCATAGTCTCTTCCAGACTATTTGACTTTGTACTGTTTTATTACCAGATATGTTCTTGTCCAATGCATTGAGCGAACACCAACTATTACTCACGTGCGTAAATTTGAAAATTCATGATGGGTAGAGAGCTGTGGTCGAACTCAAGTATTCTAATTTGTAGCGCACTGTCTGTACCACTCAACTATGAGCGATTGTTGACAGTTATCGTCAATTAATGGTATTTAAATGTTATATTAATAAACGACAGGTAATATGTTACCTGTAAATTAATGTCAGGTTAGTATTTTAAACTATCATTAAATGTATGTCAATAAATAAACATACAAGTAATTCGACGGCGTACAATCCATCAAGGAGAAGATTTATTTGAACATCTTTTAAGAGACATGTCAAAACTGTATTCTGTTTAAGAAATGAAAGTTAATAAAATGAAAGAAATTAATAAACACTCAATTTATTTAAAAACTTAAATTTATCAATTTTTGGTGGGGATTCAAAAGGAAGTCTTACCATTAAGATGTTATATGTTAACATTAATAATTAAGATGTTATATGTTAACATTATAATTAAGATTTTATATTTAACATTATAATTCAGATTATATATGTTAACATTATAATTAAGATTTTATATGTTAACATTATAATTAAGATTTGATATGTTAACATTATAATTCAGAGTTTACATGTAAACATTTTAATTTAGATTGTATATGTTAACATTATAATTAAGATTTTATTGTTAACATTATAATTAAGATTGTATATGTTAACATTATAATTCAGAGTTTACATGTTAACATTATAATTTAGATTGTATATGTTAACATTATAATTAAGATTTTATTTGTTAACATAATAATTAAGATATTATATGCTAACATTATAATTAAGATTTTATATGTTAACATTATAATTAAGATTTTATATGTTAACATTATAATTAAGATTGTATATGCTAATATTATAATTAAGATTTTATATGTTTACATTATAATTAAGATTTTATATGTTAACATTATAATTAAGATTGTATATGCTAACATTATAATTAAGATTTTATATGTTTACATTATAATTAGAGGGGCCCGGGTGGCTCAATGAGCTAGGTCGCTGGATCTAACAACTCATACAAGCCTATCACCAATACGGCTTTTTAAATTACAAAAAAGGGTACACTCGACTCGCAACCGCAAGTGATAAAGTTTACCAGTTGCTTGCCCATGGTCGGTGGTTCTCTCCGGGTACTCCGGCTTTCTCCACCACATAAAACTGGTCGCCATGATATAGCTGAACTATTGTTGAAAGTGGCGTTAAACACCAAAAATCAATCAATCAATCAAATCATTATAATTAGGATTTTATATGTTAACATTATAATTAAGATTTTATATGTTAACATTAAAATTAAGATTTTATATGTTAACATTATAATTAAGATATTATATGTTAACATAATAATTAAGATTTTATATGTGAACATTATAGTTAAGATTTTATATGTTAACATTATA
>MJUT01019512.1:13500-26117 GCA_002080005.1 Gigantidas platifrons | reverse complement strand
TTGTGTCGTACTGTTCTTTTTTTTTTTTTCTGAAGTGTTATTTTTTTTTAACTCAAGGTGCGTTAACGAATGATAGGGTTTTCAGGTATAATAATTTACAAATTGAAGTCAGAAAAAAGTGCTAGGTAACATGGAAACCGGTATTGTGATTGTATGATAAGATATATAGATTTGATTGATTTTTTGGTGCTTAATGCCACTTTCAGCAATATTTCTGCTATATAATGGCGACCAGTTTTAGTGGTTGAAGAAACCGGAGTACCCGGAGAGAACCACTGACCATGGGAAAGCAACTGATAAACTTTATCTCTTGCGGCTGCGAGTCGAGTGCACACTTTTTTGTAATCTACAAAGCCGGGTGCGAACCCACGCCGTATTGGTAATTGGCTTGTATGATTTGTTAGGCGATCCAACTACATAACACATTGAACCACCCGGGTCCTTAGGATAAGGTAGATATATAGGTTGTATGATTGTGCTGGCCAATAATTCAAGACACTCTTAACGATTGGTAAGGTTGGCACAAGTTAAACCCAGACCTAGGTAACCTAGAACCCGGTTCATGGTCGTGTTGTGACTTCTAGTTTGTCTCTGACTCATTTGTTAAAAAATATTTAGCATAACAAAATTCCCGGTAATCTTTTAAGTCCAAATAATGGCGCATTTATAAAGCCATATTAATATCGTAACTTATCCTACATGGGGAGGGGGGTCTCTTGGAACATTGTGAAGTTCTCCAGTGTTAAATAGATGCAATGGAAGTAACCATTGGACAACGCAACTATATAATAAATGACAACTTATTTAATTTAGGCCTATATAACAGGGACACTTAACTTCAATCAATTCATAATAAGTATGTTATTATAGAACCTCAGTATGAAATCAGTTTTCCCAAAATGAATTGAAAGTGAAAGTAGAAATAGACAGGTTGACCTGATTACTTTTTGTAACAAACAAGGTCTACAGTGTATTTGCAGTGGGAGCGCCAACCACCATTTCCGTACCTCCACTCATGTTACGTATTGTCCATAGATTCAAGGGAGAATACTCCCATATTAGTATAGATGGCGCTCGCGGCGCTTCACGTCATTTATTTGTTTACGTTACATGTGTGTGGTTTTTTATGAAATAAAGTAGAAAAAATAATAAACTATGCATATGTTTTTAATTTGTTGGTATCTTAAGTATATTTACTATATGATTGAATCGTACTGATCATTAACTGTGAAATGTATATCTTACAATCGGCTTTGAAAATCGGAAATTGCTTTGATGTTTTTGGAAATAAAATTATGGCGGGTAAATACCCTGGTCTAATTATAACTGACTATTAAGCATCCTATTGGTTGTTTAAATATAAAATGATCAAAAATAGATATGAAAAGGATTAGAGATTCCAAAAAAATGCATAATTACCCATCATTCATTGCAAATATGCTAGAGAGGCTGTGTGTAGAAACGTTAAAATCTATGTTGTTTACATCGAGACGCGACTAGAGAAAACGATTTTATAAGATCTTTAGCTCACTTTAAATGTTTTTTATTTGTTTTACAGTGGATCTGGATTCCAGATACATTCATATTTAACAATTGTTCGGTTATTTATATATATTTTTAGAACAATTACACCATAATTTCCATAAACAACTCAAGAATGGCAAGATGTGATCAAGTAAATGGTCATGTACACTGTTTTGTGTTTATGATTTTGTTTAAGTTTTATTTCCGTATTGTTTATTATTGTAATGAAGAAAGATTTCTTCACTTCCAGTTCCATAGCCAAGCTTTTTGTGTAATTTCTTGAGCATCCTCCGTGATGATCAAACAAACAAACAAATGCTTTAAATTGTCAATCAAGACGCCAACAATGTCAACCAGCAGTATAATCAATACAAATCACAGTATACAATTGATCCACATAATATTTTTTCCATTGGATAGGACAATACAAACAAAATTAAAAAAAATCATGTACAGACTACAGTACAGGTACAAAATATAGCAGGTACAGGTACTAGTCTTTATACATGAAATATAACTTTATTAGAAAAAAAAGCATGCACCCCTATATCATTTTTAAGACATATATTTTGATATTTTGTATTTAAAAAAATATGCACCCAATAATATATCATTTATGACATGACTTAACTGAAAAAAATATGCACAATTACATACTATATAACTTTACTAAAAGAAATATGTACCCCTACATACTAGATATAACTTTACTAAAAAAAATTATGCACCCTACCAAGGATTTATCCTTGACCCTACATACTATAAGTATAATATGTGGGGATGCATATGCTTTTAAATAAAGTTATATATATCCTAAAGTTGATAGAGGTGCATATTTTTTTTTAATAAAGTTTAATATATGGTGTCTTAAAGACAAGCCCATGTGGTCACAAAGGAGTATGCAGATGTCGAACTGCTACAAAGTTCACCCTGACACAAACCCTGAGCCTTTTAAATAGTCATTGTGGTCAAGAAGACATATCTAAAGGTTATGTCCATCTCATTCAGAAAAGTTGGACGATATTGAATTTTATGGGTTGGTACAAAAGACTTGCAAATATGTCTGATTTTTCATTGTATTTGTAGGAAATGTGAAAGAAAATTTAAGCATTTTTTTCTAGGGTACTGGAGGAAAATTATAATCATGCTTCTTTCTTTAAGAAACTGGAAATGTCAGTCTTACACCATTTTGATATCATTTGTGATAAAAGAGGAGATCACATCACTGATATTGATCCATTTTTATTTGGAAAGCAATTTGACATTTCCATTTTAGGTAAATATGCAGAACAAAATGAACAAGTATTCACAGATGTATTATGTCATGTCCACTATAAATGCCCTAGATAATTTGAAAAAGGAAAAAGAATGTTTTGTATGAAATATCTTCAAGAACTACAAGATATATTTCAGTTTAAAAAGAAAATGTGGATATCTTTTTGAAACATTTAAAATTTGAGTTAAATTTTCATACAGATATTGATGTTTCAGTAAAGATATTTTGTTGTCTCACATGTTATAAGAGTTTTAACTCATTTTGTATGTCAGATACAGGAGAGGAAGTTATGTTTCAATCTTTTCAACATAAATACATGTTTACATAGGTATAATTTTGATGATTCTGTTTCACAGGATAATGTAGACCTTTGAATGAATTCTTTATTTGCAAAAAGCACATACATGCTATAGCAACATGAATATATAAAATGATCAAAGAAAAAAAGAAAGGGATAACAGAGAACAATATGACAGTTAATTGTATATAAAATATAATTTCTAATCTTAATTTCCAAGCTGAATTCAAAGATCAATAAAACCTAGGTTACATTACAGCTAGATCTTTTACATTTGACACCATTTTTTTTTAACCTTTATTTGCTTCAATATTAACAAGAGCTTATATATTTCACATACTATTGGAGGTTTCACAAATAAAATATGATACCAATATTTCAAAATTATATGGTGTTTATACATACAGAGGAAAATGACGAAGTTCACCATATAAAAAAAGGCAAAGGAAATAAACGAATTTATTGCAGAATTATTTTTTGAATGGAAAGGTTATTTTGTTTCCATTCTGCCTTTGATTTCAAATCTATGTGTGAATGCTAGTCATTCTGTCTTTGTTTTAAAATCTGTGTGTGAATGCTTGTAATTCTGTCTTTGTTTTAAAATTTCTGTGTGAATGCTTTTTACAAGTAATTCTGTCTTTGTTTTAAAATATTTGTGAATGAATGGTATCTATTCTTTGTGTGTTTTAAAATATGTGTGTATGAATGGTAGTCATTTTGTCTAGTGGTTATTTGTAAGTTCATGTCACTCTGGTTATGCATTCCCTTATTTAAGTAAATTTAGTATTGATATATAGGCGGACAGTTCAAGAGCTTTAGATTTTTTTATTTGAATTCTCTTGTAGTAAAAACTGTTACTGTTCACCTGTTAAAACTTACCTAAAGTTTCTTACTTTATTTAACTAAAGTAAATCATTTTGTTTGTTTTTTATTAAATTATTTTGTAATATTTTAAAATTATAACCTATATGGAATATAATGATATAACATCACATGACAAACTTAGAATCAAAGAAGAGATAATTGATTGTGTTGTTCTTCTTCATCTTAAAAGAGGAAATTAAAATGTGATCATGAATTGGATCATTGGTCAACCACATCATCATCAAATGGGGCCATGGTTTGGGTTTGTGGCCATCCTAATCTACTCACATTTGAATGTCTGGACTCCAGTTTGAGTTTGTATTTCTTGGTGTATGATTTCCTATGTTTTTTTTTATTTGTGAATTAATTTTTTATACTTGTTACAGGTCCTTTCTATCCTTTTTCTTTTCAGTATGCTTTCTGAGATTGAATATTTTTTTCTGAAATTTTGCACTTGCCAAAATCACAATAACAATTATTTTTATCCACATATCCATGTAATAAGACAAGAAAACTTACAACACTTAAAAAAGTATAATATTTATTATTCGCATACCACCCCCTTTCCCAACCAAAATAAAAACACACAAAAAACCAACAAAAACTACCACACACATAAAATCAAAATCACTTGTTGAGGTCTTGTGTTCCAAAAACATGCAGAGGTCGAATTTAAACCTGGTTTGACATCAGTCAGGTATACAACACGTAGTTCATTTAGCATGGATCGGCGGAGCTCCCACTGAACCTGAATAAAATTTGAACTACATCCACGATTTTTTTTAATGAGACCAGAATATAACTCAACTTTGTTGACGATGTTTAAATACGATAATTAAGTAACCCCAAGTCCACATTTGTTCAGCAAGTTCGGAATAGGGAATACATTATCGTACCTACAAAGGTCTCAAAATGCTAAAAATGACCGAAAATGAACCACGACTTCAAACCCAAATTTATAAATGTAGCAAGCAAATGACGGGTTTGTTTAATTAACAGACCTTCCTTTATGTTTATTCTTTCGATTTAAATATATTTCAACCTTCATCGGTTTTGAGGACGCATTTGTGTCAGTCAACTGCAGACCATGGTATTAACCGCCATATTTTTATTGACATCTGGCGTCGTTTGATATTTCTGATATTTCGAGCAGTTAGGCGTTTTGTACATGTTTTATTGGTAAAGTTACACCAAACACATGATCATTAACAAAGTTACGATGCATATTATGATCAAATTAATTCAGATGTTGCTTATTTTTGTATTTGAAATACGGCCTCGCGATCGTATTTGTAGGTCATATATATTTGTTAAAAAACGTAAGGCTACATAATAATTGTAATTAAAGAAGCAATTATATTGTAAAACTACTGTAAATAAATATATCAACCAGATATTAAATGTCATATCGTATCTGTCGGGTTTTTATCAATGTTCTTCAAGGGATCGTTTCAAAAGAGTTTTTAGGGCAACATCAATCTGTTTTATTACAGAAAAGATGATAATGAAATTAAATAATAATAATAATCTTTATTGCAAATAAAACCCTTCCAGGTAAAGCAATACAATACAACATTACAAAACATATATACATGAACAACATAAAGAAATGTCATATATTCATAATTAAAGTTATACATTGACCAATGTGAACCTCATTTTCGCAATTCTAACGATTGCTTTATATAGTCAACAACACTGGGCAAAAATTTTTGATCAGGAATTAATATAATTTTTACTTTAATGGCGAATACCGGATGCTTATATCTTACTTTGAAACGAGTATTAGTACTACTTCTTAATTAAATTGCTAACTTTGCAACATTTTCAGCGATACCTCCCTGGTATGGGTGGAGTTGTCAACTAAAGAATTATTATCAAGATATTCAATTTTATTTCTCGGTTCTCAAGGGGAAATAAAAATGAGGTACCTTTTAGTGTTATCATGGGAGGTATTTTCAGGGATACCAATATTATACTTACCATAAACAGAAAATATAAATTTACTATTATAGACCGAACATTATAGCGTGGATTAATTGCATCATTGCACGGTTGAAATGTCACATTGATCAGTCAATCAATGAATTCATTTAATAGACACAATGTGAGGTAGCATGTCTGGTTTATTCATTCTCTATACATCTTTTCTCCACTTTTCATTACTCGTCTTATTCCTTTATTCATTATAGATTTAAGACAAAAAAAAATGTGTTTTAAAAAAATATATCGACTCACCTTCTATGTCAACTTCCTTCTTTAATTATAAAAAATACATTTAAATATGAACTCACCTACAGAAAATCTATCGGTACGCAAGATGTTGTACAGTGTAGTCTAATTTAAAAAAAAAACCAGTCGTTATGAATAGTTGTAACATCAATGCATCCTGTTCAGTTGATCTTTTTATGGTTTATTTACATGCCATAAACACTGTCGTGTACCCGGGTAGGATCGGTCTTTTCAATATGGCACACAGCCAAAAGAAAAAAGATAGGTCTTTAATTTAAGCACGTTTCAATCTATTTAATCGAAGATCCAGCCTGAACGCATTGTTAACACAACAGTCTGATTACAGGGAACCCTCGATCTTCCCAATTTTGCATCTTGGCCAGACCCATTTTGTACATTTCGTTTGAAACCTTTCTCGATTTGTGGCACGATGATCAACCTACAAAAACACGTTTTCTCTCTATTTCCGTGGCTCATGTCGGCGATGTCATACCCAGACAGTAACTTCCTGGCTTGGGAAGGCTCCGCATTACGTTTATTATTTGGAAAGTGATGAAAAACTGGAAATATCAGTCGCCGAAAGTTTGTTTACGTCTAGGATCGGACACGGTATTTTTTCGTTAAATTTTTTCGGGAGTGGACATGATATTTGACGTAATTTTGGTTGGGATCGGTCTAAATTTGGTAGGGATCGGTCACGAATATTGGAATCATGAGATGGATTACAAACATACGATGACAATTATCAGAGTTAATATAAAGTTAATAGAGTTATACTTAATATGTCACTAAACGTATCGAGATATCAAGATATTAAATCAAATGGCATTTGTGTAGGTACATGTGCTACTATATATTGAGCATATGAAGCTGCCCTACTTCAGATCATAATTGAACATTGTTGTACCTGTCATAAAGACGAAAAATTTAAGATAAAGGCATTAGAGTTGAATCCGACAGTGCAAATAAACAAAATCAGAAAAGGAATGCAAATAGAACATCAGAAAAAGAATGCAAATATAAAAAAAAACAGAAAAATAATGTAAATAAAACATCAGAAAAAGAATGCAAAAGAAAAGCAACAGGTGCGTGAAATGCGTGAACGCCAAAGGAAAAAGACAAGGGCCCGGTTTCATTAAACTTCCCAGGCCAGGCGCATCGACTGGGTAAGCAGCTCCTGCATTAGCCTAATCATATATCATAGAAAACAAATATTATGATATATATCTATACAGTCCTACAAAAGTTAAGCACTACCTGCCTTGTTTCAATAATATCTTTTCTAATAATGGACTTATTTCAAATCGGTTTGCTGTTTTCGTTACCTGTACACACATACTTACTTACTTGTGAAACAGGTTATTGATCGATTTTTATTTGTGTATATGACAGGGTGTGTAAAGCGTCACGTGTACTTTTCAACATTTGTGTTTGCGAACGAAAGCTGGTTTTTTTGTGTAGAGTTTTAAGTTTCATTTTCTATTGGTTTGGTATGGTGCGGCGAAAATTAACCATACCAGAAAGGTGGCAAGCTGTTGGCATGCATAACGGTGATCTTAGCCATAGAAGGGTGGCAGACCACTTCAGGGTTAACCATTCCATCATTGTACGACTGATGCAGCGTTTTCGTCAAACGGGGATTGTTACTGACCGTCCACGTGCAGGTAGACCTCGCAAAACGACGCCGAGAGAGGACCGGCTCATATCCAGACGGGAGCGGCAAAGGCCGTTCAGTACAGCTGGTACATTTCGTGGTAATTTAGCGTTTGGAGGCCACATTAGCACACGCACTGTAATCAGACGCCTCCACCATCAGGGAATGCGAGCGCGACGACCCATAAAACGGCCACAGTTGGCATTACGTCATCGCCATGCTCGATTTGACTGGTCACATGATAATTTGGGGTGGACTATTCGCACATGGAGACTGGTCCACTGGTCTGATGAAAGTCGTTTTTTCTTACGCCCTACCGACGGTCGTGCAAGGGTTTGGCGCCAACGAAACACTTCATTTCAGGACACCCACATTTTGGGCACAACGGCTTTTGGGGGTGGGGGTGTAACTGTCCGGAGTTGTTTTTCCTTTGACTGTAAGTTGGACTTGTACGTTCTTGATGGTAATCTGACAGGCCAAAAATACCGTGACAATGTGCTCGCTCCACGCGTAGTCTCCCATTTCGACAATCATGCGTTGGCTGACAGGCCAATGCTCATGGACGACAACGCTAGGCCACATAGAGCACTAATTGTACAACATTTTTTACAGCAAGAGGCTGTTCAGACAATTCCATGGCCTGCAATGTGGCCAGACATGAACCCTATAGAGCATGTGTGGGACTTTATTGGCCGAAAAATTAACCAACGCAATCCAAAATGTCAAAATACTGACGAATTAAAAACTGCTATATCTTTCAGGAGTGGCAACAGTTCCCCCAAGAACGGCTGAGGCGTCTTGTGCGAAGCATGACGAGGCGTGTTACAGAACTTCACAATAAACGCGGTGGACATACTCGTTTTTGATTTTTATGCCTTACACATACGTACAATAGATGCATTTACAAGTTTTTAAAATCTGAAGACTCTGCAGTTTAATGCAATGTTAAAAACTTCCATCAAAGACAAACTGGTTTTACGTTTTTCCAGCGCCTGTTTTGAACCCCATTTTTGCCACGTCATAGTCACGTCTTTCAGGATGATAAATACTTCGTTGATTGGTAATTTTAGAGCCCTTGGTGTAGTCTTTTAAAAAGTGTAAGAAAAATGGTGATATATATTTTATTTTTTTAACAGTATTGATGTAACAAAATATATCGATGAAAATATAGGTTGGTGCTTAACTTTTGTCGGGGTGTATATTATCGTGGACCATTGTATTTCTACACCATCAATAGTTCAAAAGGATATTTTAACACGCTTACCAAAGCTCATCTTTTGAAATTCTCATTTTAATTATTTCGGGTGCAGAGATCCAGTAAGCCAGTCGGAACAATAGAAGAAACTAACTAGGAAGCTCTGGAATTAACTTTGAAGGAGAATGTATTCTGATAAAGAAAAAAAACCCATAAATTCATGTTACTACCGAAGTACTGAGTTGGTTCAACCACAGTCGTATGAATTTTCATAAATAGAGAAAAATAGTGAAAATTAGAAATTGACTTATATATATATTATAATACCCCAACATCTAAATGTTCACTATTTTTCTCTATTTATGAAAATTCATACGACTGTGGTTCAACCATAAGGAACAACTATAAACAATATTTTATTACACTTGAGAAATTATATTAATGGAAATAATGAAAAGGGGTGTTTGGAAATGAAATAATGTAGGTTGTGTGCAACTTCTCGATATTTAAATTTTTTTTAAATCATTGTTTTCTGCACATATGGTTTAGAAGTCGAAAAAATTGTGATCGATCCCTATCAAAATTTAGACCGATCCCAATCAACATTACGTCAAATATCATGCCCACTCCCGAACAAATTTAACGAAAAAAGACCGTGTCCGATCCTACACGTAAACAAACTTTCGGCGACTGATATTTCCAGTTTTTCATCACTTTCCACATAATAAACGTAATGCGGAGCCCTCCCAAGCCAGGAAGTTACTGTCTGGGTATGAAATTGCCGACATGAGCCACGGGAATAGAGAGAAAACGTGTTTTTGGGGGGTTGATCATCGTGCCATAAATCGAGAAAGGTTTCAAACGAAATGTACAAAATGGGTCTGGCCAAGATGCAAAATTGGGAAGATCGAGGTTTCCCTGTAATCAGACTGTTGTGTTAACAATGCGTTTAGGCTGGATCCTTCGATTAAATGGCTTGAATCGTGTTTAAATTAGAGACCTATGTTTTTCTTTTGGCTGTGTCGCCATCTTGAAAAGACCGATCCTACTCGGGTATACGACAGTGATAAAGTAAGCAACAGACAAGAACTATATAATAATACACTGTAATAATCAACGACCTAGGTGTGATATTGCATGGCTCCATGTTACAAATTATTTTTACCACGTTTCTCAAACCGTAGCATAAATTAAAGTTATAGTGGAATGCACTTTCACAGATCGTTGTTTGTCCATTTGTACTATTTCTGTTGGCCATTGTGTTGTCTGATCTTGTTCGATATACGGATTCTGATTGCCCCTTTTATTGTCTCTCGGATGTAGATATTCTTAGACGATGCTGTTTGAAGCTTCGAGAACTGTTTAAATGGTTATTACTTCTGCAGCGGTAGGTGATGAGAGTATTGATTCATTCACTACCAGAAGTATTCCCCTCCCACTGCGTTATAACTAAGGTTGTCAGACATCTATTCGTGCTAGGAGGTTTTACCTAACAGTTCGTTATAACTAAGGTTGTCAGACATCTACTCGTGCCAGGAGGTTTTACCGAACCGTTCGCTATAACTAAGGTTGTCGTACATCAACTCGTGCCAAAAATAGTTACCTAACAGTTCGTTATAACTAAGGTTGTCAGACACCTACTCATGTCGAGTTTTTAGCTAACAATTCGCTATAGCTACAGTTGTCAGACATCTATTCGTGCTAGGAGTTGTTACCGAACAATTCATTATAGCTATGGTTGTCAGACATCTACTCGTGCCAGAAGTTTTTACCGAACAGTTCGTTATAACTAAGTTTGTCATACATTTACTAGTGCAAGAAGTTTTATTGGCCAGTTCGCTCATAACTATAAGTCTGTCAGATACTTACTCGTGCAATGAATTTTATAGACCAGTTCGTCCATAACAAAGTTTGTCAGGCACCTTATCATGCCAGGAGTTTTTACAGAAAATAATGTCGGAAAATATATAATTTGTTTGTACGAGATTTAGAAACAGATAAAAAAAAGTCATCCTTGGTCGAGCTTTTCTCGCCTGTTTCGCACCGAATGCAAATCAATTTTATATTTAACGACAACGTACATTTATTGTCTTCATCCTTCAATATCAAAACGTACAAAACAACTGCTAAATTGTCTGAAAGTAGTTGAAACATGCGTATTTCTAGTCGTGTTCAATATAATCATCTGTAACGTCAGCACTTATACTTTCACCGTCTGCTGATAAACTATTAGTCCCCGAGGGTATCATCCACCTAGTAGTGCTTCGACACTGACATGGTTTATCAGATATATTTATAACTGAAATTTACAGTACTTAAATAATGTAATCATTATTAAAACTTAAGTTCTTCTCCCTCAGACACAGGTGACTTGAGCTGATTTTGGCTATCTTGTTTAGGCCCTTTGGTTTTATTACTCCCAAAACTTTAAATTATTTGGTTTTCCAGTTTTTTGATTTTGAGCGTACCTGATGAAGGTTATTCCAGAAACGCGTCATGCGCACTAAATTTGATATCTACGTTTTTATTATTCTGTCGTTCCACGTGAAATCAGGTACCAGAAATAAGTTATAAGGTCCATGACTAAATAACACTGAGGTTTATTTGACCCCTTTATTATCCCCTCGCCAACGAAGTTGCGATGGGATATAGTAACGCTACCGTCCGTCCTTCCGTAACATCCTTGTGAACACTCCAGAATCAACATCCTTCAATGGATTTTGACCAAACTTGGTACATACTTAGTCCTTAAGAAAATCTGGAACCATATTGATTTCAAGGTCATAGGTCAAAAGTCAGTCACCGGGTCAAATTTTTACCGCGTAATATCCTTGTGAACACTCTAGAATCAACATCCTTCAATGGATTTTGACCAAACTTGGTACAAACATAGTCGTTAAAAGAATCTGAACCCCTGTCGATTTTCAAGGTCATAGGTCAAAGGTAAAGGTCACCGGGTCAAAAAATGTCCGCATAACATCCTTGTTAACACTCTAGAATCAACATCCTTCAATGGATTTTGACTTGGTACATACCTAGTCCTTAAAATAATCTGGAACCTATTGATTTTCAAGGTCAAAGGTCAAGGTCACCAGGCCAATTTTTTTACCATGTAACATCCTTGTGAACACTCTAGAATCAACATCCATCAATGGATTTTAACCAAACTTGGTACATACTTAGTCCTTAGGAGAATCTGGAACCCTATTGATTGTCAAGGTCAGGGGTCAACGTCACCGGGTCCAATTTTTAGGCGAGGGGATACGCCACGCTTTGCATTGCTCTTTTTAGTACTCAAAATTACACAATTGTAGGATAAAACAAAATATATAGAGTAGAACTTTACTGACTCGAACTGGAATTATAATGTCAAGATTAGGTATATAAATCGAATAAATATGAAACCATAACAATTTTCTTTAATAGAACAATATACATTAAAAATATATATGTGCATAGAATATAAAAACAAACATAAAATTCTAATATATTTGTTATAACCTAGAATATATTGTTTTCTATCTTGAACTCAGAATGATTTTTGTCTTGACATTATATACTTTTAGTATTATTA
>MJUT01019492.1:25972-41587 GCA_002080005.1 Gigantidas platifrons | reverse complement strand
AAGGTGAACATTTAAACAGAAGTCAATAATAGACAATAATCTACGTGAACATTTAAACAGAAAACAATAATAGACAATAATCAACGTGAACATTTAAACAGAAAACAATAACAGACAATACTCAAGGTGAACATTTAAACAGAAGTCAATAATAGACAATAATCTACGTGAACATTTAAACAGAAAACAATAATAGACAATAATCAACGGGAACATTTAAACAGAAAACAATAATAGACAATAATCAACGGGAACATTTAAACATAAGACAATAACAGACAATAATCTACGTGAACATTCAAACAGAAGACAATAATAGACAATAATCTACGTGAACATTTAAACAGAAGACAATAATAGACAATAATCAACGTAAACATTTAAACATCAGACAATAACAAACAATAATCAACGTGAACATTTAAACAAGACAATAACAGACAATAATGTACGTGAACATTTAAACAGAAAACAATATTAGACAATAATCAACGTGAATATTTAAACAGAAAACAATAACAGACAATCATCTACGTGATCATTTAAAGAGAAACAATAATATACAATAATCAACGTAAACATTTAAACAGAAAACAATAACAGACAATAATCTACGTGAACATTTAATCAGAAAACAATAACAGACAATCATCTACGTGAACATTTAAACAGAAGACAATAACAGACAATAATCTACGTGAAAATTTAAACAGAAGACAATAACAGACAATAATCTACGTGAACATTTAAACAGAAAACAATAACAGACAATCATCTACTCGAACATTTAAACAGAAAACAATAACAGACAATAATCAACGTGAACATTTAAACAGAAGACAATAAAAGAAAATAAGACCAAAATCATCTAATGATTTTTTTTAATTGATATACAATGTAATATGATGACAATTTCTTAAAATTGCTAGTTACTGGGGCAGTGATGCTATCATGGAACTAACGGTTCATGCACCAACAGTGACACCGATCCAGTAATTTCGGAACATACAAACGTTGAATTATTTCACCATATACGGATTTCAACAACTGTGTCTCATCAGTGGAGATTGAAGCCAAATCAATGAAAATCCAGAAAGCATTAAATGACGAAGAGTAATAAAACACAAATTAAGAACTCTTACAGCAAGCTTGCAGCTAAAATTAATCTGTCATATGATATAAAAACTTTCATTGGGTCAATACGTCAAAAACCAGTCCAATACGGATACTTTCCGTATTGGTCCGATTCCATTCAGTTCAATAACAGCTAGATCTGAATCCGCTAGACGTTTCCACAATCGCAAGGAAAAATCCCGAAAGATATTGGACTGGTTAATTAATAAAGGTATCATTACGTGATATTTTTCATATTGGCCTAGTTATAGGTCCTTGGTCTGATGTATTGGCCTTCGGTTGCACCTCAGGCCAATACAGCAGGCCTCGGACCTACAACTAGGCATATATGAAAAGCATCACGTAATAATTCTATATTATAGCCTGAATATGTTATTATTTTAGTAGTTTTAATGCCCACCATACACACTTGAAATGCCGCTTTGACCTTCACATTGAAACATTTAGCAGACGAACATAAAAATAGATGAAAATATATATATGAATATGAATGATAAAAGCTTATTTATCTTCATTTCAAGAAAGCATTCAGATATTTTGGCAGTAAGGTTGCCCCTCACACAAACAAAGACGGATTGGGGAAATAGTTTAACGTTTTTGTTGACAACATTCCGTAGATCATCGATGTTTATTTACTACATTTAGAGGCCAAATAACAATTAAGTTAGCCTGATTATCAATTAAATAATATCGTGTGTGTCCAAAAAATACACTTAAAACATAAAATATACAAAATATTCAAAGATATAAACCACACATATTAATAGTGGTACATGAAACATATATAAACGTTAGAGAATACCGAAGGGGCAATCAAAAAAGGGGACGATCCAAGGAAGCGTGCATAAGATCAAGAAAAACAAAACAAAAACACAACATAATATGTGTTGGACACCACTATGCGCATGCAAACACAAGTAACGTAAATAAGCCCTCCTGGACACAACTGGAGGTAAAATCGAACCGAACATCGTTTTAATGCGGAAATCGTAACGGACATCACAACACGAAACTCAGAACGTAAAGACACATAAGAAGACAACACAAAACAACTAGGCAGACGAGCAACACGGATCCCAACAAAAAGGCATTGGTGAATTCGCGAAGGGTAAGCAGTTCTCCTACAAACAAGTGGGGGTAAAAAGACGAACCTATCATCGTTTCTATGCGGAAATCGTAAGGAACATCATATTAGTATTAGTATATATTAGTATTAGGACAATTTCATTGATATTGCCATGCGAGTTTTTAAAATTACGTACTGTGGTGAACTCAAACTTAAATTTCCGACCACATCACAAATGTGACAATCAGATGACTATTCGGCTATAGCTTGGGATCATTCAAGTTTCTAGTTGATGAGATGTGGTTTTTAATTACTATTTTGATCCTGTCATAATATTCGACCCGTGTCAACCACCTTCAATTTTACAAAGTAAAAGGCATGATGGAGATTCAAAGGACATTTCAGAAAAGGTATGTGTCATATGGTAGAGAGGCTCACATAAGAATAATTAAGAAATAGTATTCCATATTGTCTGATGTAATATTTCTGAAAAACCTGTCAACACTGCTACATCCATTAAACTCCCTTTTACAAAGTAAAGTAAAATGGACATGGGGTGTCGAACAGGAAAAACCTTTCCTAGAGTCAAAGAAATTGCTGAAATCAGCAGAAGTTTTGGTACATTTTGATCCTGCAAAATATATGTTGTTATCATGCGACGCTTCTGCATATGGAGTAGCAACCATACTATTACACAGAATGAGCGACGGAAGCGACCGACCCATCGCGTTTGCTTCAAGAACACTTACAGCAGCTGAAAAGAATTACTCTGTGCTTGAGCGTAAAAGTTTAGCCATTATTTTTGGCGTGCGTAAATTTCACCAGTATTTGTATGGGAACTTTTTAACCATCATAACTGATAATAAACCGCTCGCTGGACTGTATAGAGAAGATAAGGCTATTCCGCCTATGGCAGCATCTAGAATACAGCGCTGGGCACTGACACTTTCTGGATATAACTACAAAATTGTGTACCGTGAAGGCCAGGATAACAATGCTGATGCGATGAGTAGATTACCGATTTCTGAAAATACTGAGGTAAAAAGCAGTATCCCACCAGATACAATCATGACAATTGAACATTTAGAAGCAAATACGCCTGTAACATCAAAGCAAATTCAGAAATGGACAAGTACAGATAAAATCTTATCTGAAGTGTTACGATATGTACTGCATGGGTGGTCTGGAGAGTGCACAAGTGATGAAATTAAACCGTATTTTAACAGTAAACATGAAATCAGTTCGCAAAATGGAATACTTCTATTGGGAGGACGAGTGATTATACCCTCAACTGCAAGGAAAATCATATTAACAGGGTTACACGAAGGTCATCCTGGTATTACGAGAATGAAACGACTTGGAAGAAGTTATTTTTGGTGGCCAGGATTAGACTCTGAATTAGAAACAAAAGTTAAGAATTGTTTAAATTGCCAGGAAAACCGACATTTACCAGCAGAGGCACCGCTTCACCCATGGGAATACCCCACTAAGCCATGGTCCCGACTGCATTTAGATTTTGCAGGGCCATTTATGGGACATACATTTTTGATCATTGTGGATTCGTATTCTAAATGAATAGATGTACACATGATGAACATCATGTCAACAACGGCAACAATATGTAAATTAAAGAGTACGTTTGCTACACATGGTTTACCTGATGTTATTGTAACAGACAATGGAGGTAGTTTTACAAGTTCTGAGTTTGCAAACTACATGCACGTCCATGGTATAAGACATCGTACAACAGCACCATGACATCCATCATCAAATGGGGGTGCTGAACGTGCCGTTCAAATCTTTAAAGAGAGTATGAAAAAGATGAAAGGAGGAACTACAGAAGAGAAATTGCAATTTTTTTTTATTTCACAACAGGATAGCACCACGAAGTACAACACAAGTACCCCCTTGTCAACTCTTAATGAATAGACAGCAAAATTCTCGGTTGGAATTAATCTTTCCAAACATTGAAGACCGAGTGCATAACAAACAATCAAAACAAAAGTTATGTCAAGATAAAACAGCAAAGGAACGTCTTTTCAAAGAAGGAGACAATGTGTTTATACGAAACTTTGTTCAGAATTCTAAAACAAAATGGATAAGCGGAAAAGTATTAGCTAAAACCTGACCAGTGTCTTACAAGATCGAACTCACAAACGGAACATTAGTGCGACGACACATCGATCACATTAGGAGATGTTACATGGACAAACTTGACACAAAACCAACTGAAAACGAAAATGACGTAGACATTGAAATTCCGATCAGAGATGACAATGAAATCAAACCACAAAATCACGAAACTAAATCAGCGCCGCAATCAACGAACATTCCGATAAGGCAATACCCAAAACGTAATCGAAGAGAACCAACTTATTTGAAAGATTATGTCCGCAAATGATTAAATGGGTAACTTGTGAACTATGAGGCATAATAATCCTCTGGTTGCCCAGAAGTATATTTAATACTTCATCTGTACATACTTATGTGTGTATTTTTATTTATAGTAGTGGATTATTAATCAATTAGTTTTCGTGGAAAAAAAAAAGAAAAAAAAAGAAACAATTGTGCGAACTTTATATTTTTGTTTCATTTTTCAAGTTTCATTTCTGTCAGGACATTAATACTAAAGTGCTAAACACATGAATCTGACTTATTATTTCAAAAGACTGTAAAGATAAAATGTATATCATCAAGTGCTTAATTGAAAACTTAGGGTGGAGGTGTATAGTAATCTAACAATATAACAGCTTATCAATTTAATTGTTTTGATGCGCCAGCACGTTCTCTACACAGTTGTCAATTATACAATGTTATCTAGGTTTAAGGTTAAAAGTTAAATTCTTTTTGTGTTGTGCTAAAAATCATCAGCCTGATATTAGAGAGCCAACTGTGCACTTGTATCTGTTGTTGTGAAGATATTACAGAAAAGACTATTACAGTTTTAGAATTAGATCGTGTGTCAGTTTGTGATAGACATCTTGTGTCAGTTTGTGATAGACATACCTGATTAATTAATTGTTTACACGTGTGTCAAGGTAACTATTTTTACTTCTTCTCTTTGTTTATTACAATCTATCATTAACTAGAACATAGTGGTCTATCTATTAATACGACAATAATAATCATCAACATGTATCCAATAATATTAAGTTGTTCTTTTATCGCAGTGAATTGTGGTCGCAATAAGCCTAATCGCAGTTCCAGCTTATCAGTTGTATAATGAGCATCACGTGGTTTGGTCAGAGGTCATTAGGTAACAGATTGTAAACAAACGCTTGAAAACATGCAGTGTAAATATAGATTATGTATTGTACACAACCCAGATATGTAGTTACATCAGAATCCCCATTGTTTTCTCATATTACAGTTATTAATAAAAGATTTCCACACACATTAGAACGTATTTTACAGTTTGTAGATATACAATTAAGGTTGTTTTTAGATCCAATAACATGCTTAGTTCCACGCCAGTAAGCCATTTTCTCGACTTTTGGGTGTACATAATCATACAATAAATCGAAAACCTCTCGAGACGGAAGCCCTGTGTAATATTTAATTTTCTTGTCATTTTTTAAAATTTGGTCATACCCAATTCTATGATGTTTTATGGTGACTTTCTTTGTATTTTTGGAGATTTGCAGTTGTCTTTCCAATTCCTCAATTCTGTGATTAAGCTGATATACCATGTATGTCAAATTACTAGTTTGTTCATTTTTATTTTCATTGTTGGTGGAATCATCTTTCACTATATCCAGTACATCTGTACCCAGGGCATACGAATGTTTAGTAAGAACAGATTCGTTGTGTATTGCTTCTGCCGTATAAATATATTGTGAGTTGGAAATGGACTCATTATCAAAACTTTCGGAAGTTGTCGGTTCTGAAGAAATTGTAGCCTTGGATAGATTTCTTTTTTTAATTACAGGTTCTCCTCTGATGACATGAGGGCGTGGTTTTTTATGCAAGGTAGTTGAGTCATGTCCCATGTGTAAACAAGGATCTGGATTTTCCTTAGTTGGTTTTCCATTAATAAAGTGTATTGAACATACTCTGTCATTGTATGTAGGGTTCCATAATTTTCCGGTATTTCGATCTTTTCTGTTAATGTTCTTGATCCATCTTTGTCTTCTTTCCTTGTCCTTTTTCTCAGTCAGAAATGGAAAGAGTATGAAAGGAGGGTTACAAACGCAAATGCTGGTACCAAAGTTGCAATTATGTAATTTGCAAACGTCAGCTTTCCAGTTTCTTAAATGGTACGTATTATTTGAGCATCCAACAACTGCACAAATACATGTGGGCATTTTTAATAATCTGAAATAAAAGTAAAATTCTACCAATTAAAAAAATCTAGTTTAAAAAAAGGGTTCTTCTGTTGTTAAACTGTCCACCATAAGATGTTTTTCATTCTGGATTAGAAAATAGTATGCAAATTTACCAAGGTTAATAAATACTCAACGGTTCTTTTTTTTTTCTAGTCATTAAAATACCTCATGTCATTAGTGGTATTTCATAGATCACAGGGAACTGCAAAAAAAAGTTTTATACCTTAAATTTAAATGAAACAGAAAATTGGCTACAAATGTTTTTTTTCAAGTATATATCTTAGATTACAGATCAAATACACAAGCTATTTTTAGCAATGCTTGTACATGTTATTTTGTTATACAACTAATTATACTGCAACTCAAACTTGATTTCTTGGGTGATAAAATATTTTCATATATCTTAAACTTAGGTAAAAGATACTTTTGTGGCTGGGAAAAATTGATCTAATATGAAATACTTACCAAGTCTTTGTCTGTAGCTCATACCCATTAATATTATCAACAGTGCACGTGTGTTTGTTTACAATGTGTTACATAAAAACCAGAAATCTCGCAGACGTGATTCATGCGAGATAAGAAAATCAATATGGAGGATGAAACTGCGAATACACTTATTACCTAAAATGAGAACTCATCAGGTACTAAGCATTAGATAAAATAAGAGGCATACAGCATGCTTTCAATTTATTAATCAAATGGCATGTTTATAGTGACTGTCATTTGCGACATGGGTGATCCGTAGTTCGCAAAATTTTTCAGTGAATGATATATTTATTATTGAAATTTACAGATCATAAAATAATGTAATTATTTTTAAAATTAATGATATATCTATCAGGTTATCCGGTCTACCCCCACCCCCTTGTTTCACTTAACTAATGATATATCTATCAGGTTATCCGGTCTACTCCCACCATCTCGTTTCACTTGCTGCCTAATAATTATTTGGCTTTCCTATCGTTTTTGACTGCGGATACCTGATGAAGGTTTTTCCAGAAACGAATCGTACGCGCCTTATTAGATATCTACGTTCGTATTATGGTCATATGATATGTCTTATGATATTATATAAGGTCCTGCAAAACTTAAGATTAAGAATAACATTTAGTTTCTTAACATGACGTAACATAGACAAATATATCTGGTAGCAACAGTCGTTTACATGAACAAAACATAAATATCAGTTTCCATTTTATAGTCAGGAAATGTTGCTGATCAAAAAGATTTTGTCGAGAAAGATGATGTTGCTGGACACAGTTCTGTTTTCTACACATTACTCTATAAACATGGTGTATAGCAATAATTTGTTTATTTTAGGTTATTGGTACAGCATTGTCATGTCCTCAAACGTTCATCCAATGGATTGGAAGCGTTACCATATAATTTGTGAATGGATAGGATATCAACCAGAAGCGGCTGTTGAGACTAACCTTCTACAACAATGCAAGACATTGTATACACGATACAGTAAAGATAAAGGTTTACTGTTCGATCCCTCTACACATTTAGATTATGATATTGATATACAAAAGCTTTCAGAGCTTTTGTATCTAAATCTTTGTGAGGAATTCGGCTACGAATCAATAATACATACCAGACGTGTTATTTCCAGGTTAACGGAGCAGGTCTTCCATCAACTGATTTCTGACGAGGACTATTTGTTCTATCTTGTTGGAAGTAAGGCAGAAGGATTTAGGATACCTACGTCCGATACTGATCAAATGTTTGTTCCGACGGACAATGTGGTAGTAAATAATACAACAGAGATAACTGCCCTCTCATGTGCCAAATCAAACAAAACTTTCATTACCATGGAAACACAGCACACTAAACCAGGATATGTTCGTTTAATATTAGAAACCGATAAAAGCAAAACACGTGAGAGCATTTCCAGTTCATGTCATAATTACGATGGCAAGTTGTATATATCAAGCACCAAATATAGGGAATACTGGAGGTCCTTACTGGGAATGAAGACAGAGCTTCACGGCCCATGTACAACAATAAAATATGGCATTACGGCACAGGAATTTGCACATTGCTTATCTTGTACATCACAACCTGCCGCCGTTAAGAGTTGGATGATGAGATGCAACGAATATAATTGGCCTGACAGTGTAGTATTGGAACAATGCATATCTTTAAGATGCCAAGTTGCGGCTGTTGGTTCGAAAGAATCGCCATATGAGCATCTTGAATGGCGCCTTTCTTTTATCTTAATGGAGAGGACATTATTACAATCGTTATCTCATAGTCAGTTTATGTGCTATGGTCTCTTAAAATTATACCTTAAAGAAATATTGGGTTCATTTGAAGAAATTAAGGATCTAGTGTCTTCCTATTTCATGAAAACTTTATTACTTTGGGAAATACAAACTAATATCCAGCACAATGTTGGGCCCGACAGTCTCCTACAAGTATTCATGAACTGCTTACAGCGACTTTATACATGGGTTAAGGAAGCAAATTGTCCGAACTTTTTTATTCCTGTAAACAATATGTTCGAAAATAGAATATACGGTAGGAGCAAGCAAACTTTGCAAAATATTCTTGAATTATTATTTACCGAAAAGTTTTATGGCTTGTGTAGATGCCAGTTAATTGACATTCCCTACCTGATATTTCAAGTTCTGACAAACGAAAAGCGACCCATGGTCGAAAGTTTATATGTCACAGATAAAGATATCGAAACACATACATGTATGAAATCAACTTTCAATTTTCTGCTTTCTTGGTTAAAATGTGTTTGACCAAAAGTTTAAGCACATCACTTAAAACACTGGAGTTCATTCTGACCAATGATTCAGTTACTGATTTGGAGAAGATAGCAGTACAGACGTGGATCCGTAAAGTTATCGTTTATATTACTGTACACAACTTCAAGAATATAATAGCACCAAACGTATCTCCTGAAATAGATTTGGAGAAATACCACTCGTGCTGTAATATCTTTCGTACCCACGACCACACAGGGAGTGGTGCACCATTATATCTGGCTACGTTGATGTATATAACTGGTAGATATAATTCGTGTCTTAATGTTATCATAGATTGTATTAAAAGGCTTAAAGAAGGATGTTTAGAAATGATGAATATATCGGTAGATCTCCAACTTACGGAACTCCGACTAGAATTGGAATCAGCGTATCAAATATGCACTGGTGTTATTGAACGCACTCCTCTTCTCATTAATCCAAGCTTGTATGTATCAATGTTATCAGTGTTATGTCATTATTATTTGGGTGATGTTGTAGGAACAGAAATTAAATTCCAACTTCTACGTGAAATTCGTTCAGACATGCGGTATATGGATGATTTATATTTTCAAGAGATTTCTTGGCAGATCTTGGGAATATGTGCTGAAATCATCGGAAAATATGACGAAGCATACCAATCATACGTGCGAGCATACAAGTCGATGAGGGTGGTTCTTCATCACAATGCTCCATTACTCCGAGTGTTATTTCTGATTTGTAAATTTTACACAAATAGCACTGCAATAATTCATCATTCTATATATTTACTGTAATTTAACCATCAATTAAACACTAAGACAATATTGTTAT
Organism: Gigantidas platifrons; assembly: GCA_002080005.1. Taxonomy (NCBI): domain Eukaryota; kingdom Metazoa; phylum Mollusca; class Bivalvia; order Mytilida; family Modiolidae; genus Gigantidas; species Gigantidas platifrons. The sequence continues at coordinate 31,493 of MJUT01019492.1, read as the reverse complement.
CTTGAACATTTATGTTTTTTTCCTTATATGAATTACACATAAAAATGATACATACAGTAAAATGTGAGCTGAAATAGGAAATATCAGAAATGTTCATATATAGTAAGCATAATAACAATATGTATGCTTTCAATTTTCACACTGTGAACTTCCTATTCAATTGTAACAACATGTGGTTATTTGTTAACATTTCATAACAAAACCTCNCCGATTCGATCAAATCCATCAATGATTTGCAAAGATTTAAAAAAGAAGTGAAGTGCCACCTGATACATACCAGTGAAGAACGGGAAAGACGTGTCATATCATAATAATGACAATTATATATACATATATATTTTCATAGATAATGTACTTATTTTAAAATTAAGTAATCCCTCTACCCGCTCATGTTGATCTTTTAATGTTCACTTGAACTTTAAGCTGATACTTATAAAGGACTCCATTGGAAATAAGCTGAATGGCTTTCATGGGCTATCCTTGGTGAGAAAGTTCTCAGCAGCTACAATTGGTGGATTGAAGTTTCAGTTAAAGATGGCAGTTTTATGTTTTATTTTTAACTTAACGAGAAATTTTTAAACACTTGTGTATGATGTTGAAATTTTTAAACCTAAATATATTTTACCTTTTACCTTTACCTTTACCATGGGAACTTATTGACCATCACTGTTTAATAACCCCTCCCTTAATGGTATATTACATCCGATAGTTTAGACGGAAAGAATATCTTAATAGTGATCCGTATATTACCCAGTCTTACCCAAATTTGGTGCAGGCTATAATTTGATTTAGCAATTACTTGCAAAATATTCAGTTGTCTGTGTATCTTTCATCGACCACTGTTTGTCTTTATCATTTGGCCTTTCCATTTTCTGTCCTTACAATTACGGATTCTGATTACCCCTTAGATATATACAAACATTTCTTATACATGTACATGAACAACATGTATGTGTGTGTCATATTAATTATACCATTTACAACAATTTTGCACCAAATACAACTTCTACAAAACTGAAACATGTACATTACATATATAAACGTTAGAGAATACCGAAGGAGCAATAAAAAAAAGGACAATCCAAGGAAACTGGCATCATAGGGTGCATCAGACCAAGAAACACAATAAAAATACAACACAATATGTGTTGGACACCACTAAACGCATACAAACACAGATAACGTAAACAAGAAATCCCCCTCCTATAAACAACTGGAGATAAAAACGAACCGAACATGGTTTTTATGTGGAAATCGTAACGGACATCACAACACGGAACTCAGAAGGTAAAGACACATAATAGGACAACACAAAAAAAGGGTAAGCACTTCCTGCCTCTTATAAGGCACCCGTAATGTTATTCATATAATCAATGCGTGTTGGATGCCATCATACACACCAAACACAGATAACATAAATAAATCTGGAGTCCTCCTACAAACACATGCGGATAAAGACGAACCTAACATCGTTTCTATGCGGAAATCGTAATGAATGTTAAAACTTTGTCCTGCAGAGGCGTCCATCATATATTTTTAATCAGTAGATACAAAAACTGACATTTTGTGGATATTTGAACTATTACCCATATCATCAGCTTTAATAAATCAACGTTAGGAAAAACAGACAATCCAGAGACATTGCAACTTTGGGCTCAAAAGAAAAAAAAAGGAAGACAAACAAATAACAAAAGCAAAACACAGAAAACAAAAATGATGAGCAATATTGTCGTGACAAAAAACTGAAGGTGAACCCAGGTGCTCGTGACGGGTAAGCAGTTCTCGCTTTTTATATGACACCCGCCATTGGAGACATGATGTATCATCACTTGGCACCATATTCACAATTTTTTGGTCATGGCCTAGTAAAGAACATTCAGCCAAGTATGATTTCAATCCCTGGAATTGCTCTCAGGGAGAAGATTGTAATATGAAAAAACTAACGGTGATTACAAAATTGAATTAAAAAAAAAATTAATTTCGATAATATTGCAAACACACGTAAAATACGTTGTTTTCCTTATTTCAGAACAGTGTGTAAATCCATATAATGAACGATTTTGCTACATATTAGCTGGAGTTTAAAATTAAATGTGGTATGTCAATACAGAACATGGTTGTACATGTAAATGTCTTATAAGAGGCATGAACTTCTTACCTTTGTGAGAAGAGTTTAAAAATACCAAAAGAGTAATCAAAATTCGTATATCGAAGAAGAACAGACAACACAATGGACAAGGGACAAGGGAAAAAGTACAAAAGGATAAACAACGATGTACATAACATACTCATAAGACTAAAGATCGAGTAACACGACCCATTAACACCGGCGGTGAATTCAGGTGCTCCGGAAGGGTAAGAAGTTTCTGCTCCACTAGTGGCACCCGTCGTGTTAATTTAATTACACACCCGGTGATAAGTCATGAATGAGCACCTGGTTTCACCTGGGTCCTAGTTGCTCATCTTTTCAGGTTTCTATGTTGCGTTGTAGGTGTTTTTTGTCTTCGTCCTGTGTCTTTTGTGTCCAGTGTCTATTGATTGTCCATTGTGTTAAAATAAATTGTTTTCGTATTTCAGAACAAATTGTAAATCCATGTAAGAACGATTTTATTACATATTAGCTGTTGTTTAAAAGTAAGCGTGATATACCAATACAGAACATAATTTTACATATAAATGTCTTATAAGAAGCAGGAACTGTTTACCTTCGCGAACACCTGATTTCACCCCCGAGTCATTTTTGCTCATCTTTTCAGTTTTCTGTGTTGTGATATGGTTGCTAAGTGTTTGTTCTCGTCCTGTGTATTTTGAGCTCAATGTTTCCAGTGTCTATTGATTGTCGTGTCGTGATTACCCTTCGGTGTTCCCTAACGTTTATTTTCTTGGTAATATTGAGTACTAAACAATGACCTTTCAATATAAAATATTGCATTATTCTGATTACCTCTTTGGTATCTTTTTTAGGACCTATCATAATATATGTATTATTACATGTATGTGGAGCATATTATTACTATCCTATCACATGTGTCCGGGTACTCAAGTTTACTCCACAAATATAAATGACCGCCACGATATAAGTAATTTATTGTTGAAAGTGGTGTTAAACACCATAAGCCTAACCTAAACCTTTGACCTGTCAGAGATTTTCGTACTAATGCTGCAATGATCCTAAACTAAGATGTCTTAAACAATGTCGCAAGTCTAGTCATATGTCACAGTGTTAGAACTAGAATTTTGTGCTGTCAAATTTTTTTTCTTCCCTCGACGGGATTTGAACTCACACCATTGATACACTGCAGCAATAATCGCTTAGCCTTATGCCCAGCGCCCTAGACCACTCGAACACATCCGCTATATAAAAAATAGCTTCAATAGTCGAAGTGTTACCTTGTCTCGTAAGGAAAATTTGATAGACATAAGACATGTGTCTAAGAGTGTGTAGATAGTACATATATACTTAATATTATAATTTGACAGCAATCTAACTCAGCAATTTTTAATATATTGTATAGGATAATGAAGAATTAATTATACAGTCACAGGAAATAAGCAGCTGACAACCATACAACATATCTGTCCAAAAGGATCTCAAAGTTACTTGTGATACTAGGTGAATACTAAATATTATATACGTCTGAAAATTAAATCAAACATTGTTAGAATTAGATCTTTGAGCTGTCATTTTTTTGTTCTTCCCTCGACGGGATTTGAACTAACACCATTGATACACTGCAGCACCAATCGCTTAGCCTTATGTCCTTAATGTTATGGATTTTGATATTTCAATGAACTATAAAGTTTGAACACACCGCCCCTGAACCTAAGTAGTTTTTCTTTTATACCAATGTACCGATTTTTTCACTGAATCATTTCAATGAATGCTTGCTGTTTACCTTTAAGTGACTTTTAGTTCAGCCATATCGTGGGAAGAGCATATTCATTTGTTTATGAGATGGTGCTGTCCGCTTTGTACTAGAGCAACAGTGTTGGATTTTAATAGTGCTTACTCATTAGAACAACAATGCACGTAGACTATGTCGCTCCATTGGGCACAGTATACCGACTCCGAGACAACTAGTCTTGCCTTTATTCTTTTACGCTATGAGTTTATATCACTTTTATAGTCTTTGCTTAGACCCGATGTCTTTCGAACACACAATCTACACACGTAGATCTATATATATATATATATATATAGTGCATGTGGTCGGATGTGGTCGAGTGGTCCAGGGCGCTGGACATCAGGCTAAGCGATTGGTGCTGCAGTGTATGAATGGTGTGAGTTCAAATCTGGAGTGAAGAACACAAATCTGAAAGCTGAAAGATCTAATTCTAACACTGTTTGGTTTAATATTCCGACGTATATATAACTTTTATTAGACTTGAATGTATTTAGATTTGTGCATATATTATATTAAATGAAATAATAGATTTTTATCCAGATGTAAATGAACAGGATTTTGGTATATCCATTTCAGGGATGAATTTATCTGATTAAAATTAGATCTCGTCACGTACTTCTTCTCCTCCCCACCCCATCCCATTTCATTCACAAATTGTATCTGGAAAAGACTTATATCAAGCGGGCGTATTTGTTTTCTAGACTTCTATTAATTAATCAAAACTTTGCAAAAGGGGAATAACTGGAATGGTATTTTTAAAGTATTGTTGTAGTAGCAAATATTCATGCCTAGTATCTGACAAATTAAATCAGTAAAAAAAGTGTCAACATATTCCTTCTGAATAGAAGATAATAGAATATTTATTTACAGTCTTAAATTTATTTCTATTAGGGTTAGGGATAGGGTTATGGTGTTTAACCACCGACCTCTTGCAAGCCACTGAAAAACTTTATCATATAATGTAGTATCGAGTACACCTCGCCATTAGAGGGTTTCGAAGTCACAACGTTAGTGGTGATAAGGTAGTTCTAAATCCAACTACGATACAATTACGACCACACCTGTCCCTATTTTTCAATTAAAATGTAATGACAGATGAAAAGCAGACAGCATGTAGATAATTAGTCTGTAATCCATGAAGTAAATGTCATTTGCATTGAGTAAAATGATATTGTAATAAATGTCAAATACTACAAATTAACAAGCATTCTAATTTAAACAACCAAAAATGGGGGGGGGGTATCAGCCATATTTTTAGTTTATCATTTGACCGAGTAAAGTTTTAGATATACCCAACATCAAAGAAACAAAACACGTAAAGGGATACCAAAAGGAGAGTGATAATATTACCTGATCACGACACGTATAAATAAACAAACCGATTATGATATTTTGTAAAGACAAAAAAATCCCCCCAAACAATCCGTTCAATATAGTAAGGTAGAGTAAGCATATACAAAAAAAACTATATCTACTTCCGTGTTAACTTTCCGAACAAACCGCCCCTGAACCTAAGTAGTTTTCTTTTATACCAATATACCGATTTTTTCACTGAATCATTTCAATGAGTGCTTGCTGTTTACCTTTAAGTGACTTTTAGTTCAGCTATATCGTGG
>MJUT01019489.1:540420-552800 GCA_002080005.1 Gigantidas platifrons | reverse complement strand
ACTCTACACAAACACTCTAACCCTAACACCTTATATGGGTGTAAGGAGCGTGACATTCTTCATACACGAGGCGTTAAACACAAACACTCTAACCCTAACACCTTATATGGGTGTAAGGAGCATGACATTCTTCATACACGAGGCGTTAAACACAAACACTCTAACCCTAACACCTTATATGGGTGTAAGGAGCATGACATTCTTCATACACGAGGCGCAAATTTACCTACAATCTTAATGGTGAGGTATGTATTTGATTCATCCATCACAACCAGCAGATACACCTCTCACAGGGGTTTGTTCCTCGCAGTAGGAAAATTATGTCCTATTTCTATATCTCATGGTTTGCATATAGGGGTTTTCAATAAAAAAAAGCTCAACGGTATATCTAAATTTGATATTTCTATTTCATAAAGAGATTCGTATATTTAAAGACCTAAAACGGACAAATTTTTCGCAATAAATTCATAATATCTATCTACGTTTGGCCGTTATCGTGCTTTTCTGTCCTGTTTCGTTGAGAGTGTCAATAGATTTTGCAATTTCCGGAAAAGTACGTATATTGTGTTTATCCTGCAATTTAAAGAAACCCCCCAACTTTTGGATATTGTCCAAAAATAGCTGAAACAAGCGTCGTTCTCAACGTTTATGATTGTGTGCTCTGCGAAGTCCACGCTTATAATTTTACCGTTTCTTACCGTTACCCAGCCTGAATCAGGTACCAGAAAAGCTATTTCGTGATCAGTGACTGTATATAATAAAGAAAAATATCAAGTCATTACGATGTGACTTGCTCAAACGGAACCAGTGTAGAATGAATTGATTTTGTAGGTACACAGTAATCTATTCTTAACTTTGTTATTTACTGCTTTATTTAATACAACGTCACTTTATTGTAAAATTTATACTAAAAATTAATATGCTTTCTTGCTTCTAGCACGATATGCATTCAACATGACATTTTGAGCAACGTTAGTTAAAAAATTCACATAAAACCATCATAAATTGTTGATTATTTAATATCAAGTTACATCAATACTCTTCAAGCAATAAGATTGCATTGCAATTTTTCGACACCTTACAGCTTTCCATGACATTTGAAACAATACTGTTTTTGCTTTTCTGTTGTCATATCCAATATGTATTTATAATATATAAGTGATGTCTGTACTGTATTTGACTATATACATGTATTTAATCCCCCCCCACAATATCTTGTACTACTGTCATGTATATGTAATATATCAATTTGATGTATTATTTTGTTCATGGAGAATATTGTTTTGTTGACAAAGATACGATTGCATCATCAGTGCGAATGGGATGCCAAAAATAGAAGAAAAAAAAAGTTGTTTACAAGTTTTAATATTTGACCTTGAGTTTTGATATATTCTTGATGTTTCTTCATACCCATATAAGGACAAGAGAGAGAGGCCATGTCTTCACGTTCTAGTTGTTTCTTCATATCTATATATAAGGGCATACGAATGTCAGAAATTTGGGATTTGGATATATTTACCTCAGAAAAGTCACGTGACTTGAATTTTAAACATTTCCAACACACTTTGAGGGTTGGAACCAGAAGGAGGCAAAATCGATACCACCAACACACTATAGGATTAAATGATTCTTTTCAGGAGTTCATGCATGTGTATACGGTGCCGATGCACTCATGAACTTTACATAAACGTCCAATGCAATCACAAAATGAATAAACGTCCGCAGGACGTTTATGTAAAGTTTGTGAGTACATCGGCACCGTTTACACATGCATGAACTCCTGAAAAGAACCGTGTAATACTTATAATTCTTCCACGTGAATCCTTTTCCTATTTCGATTATTAAACTGATTTTCAGGCTTGCTTTCAATCGGACACTATCGTAGTTTCCTGTCGGCGGCCGCCATATTGTTTATACTGGTTATACAAAAAAGTGCATCGAGTTATGAATGTTCTTGTCCAATCAAAAGGCACGAAAACGATATAAATTAATTCTACAAGAATTATATATACATGACCGCTCACTTTCTTGGCTTGGCACATGCATATCATGAAAAGGTGGCGGGGTTTATCTAGTTTTATAGGCCTAATCTCTGTTCATTCGGTCATACAGATGTTTTCTACATATGCGTAAAATGCCAGGCCTTCACACAAAGCTGGGCGAAGAGCATTTTTATTTATTCTACAGTCGTTAGAACTAAGAAAAGGAGATCTACATGTAATATATATTATACAATATATATTTTAATGTCAATTTGGTTGATCCAATTGGATTTTTGCTTAGCAAATAAATAAATAAATAAATATGAAGTTTAAAAAAAAGTTTTTATCTAGAACATTATACATAATATATTTAATCTTCTTCGTAACACAGATGTTGTAATATGTATAATATGTGTTCTATTAAAGAGAGCCGATGTCACCAACAATTATTTAAATATCAGATAGTACACAAGACATAGTAGGGGAAAAACAGTCATCTTTAAATCAAAATATAATTGGCAATATTATACAATTAATGACTTTCCATAAGGTGAATACAAGGGTTAATCAATCCTTGTATTCACCAAAATTGAACGTCTGCTATTATTAATTTAATTGTGTACCGAAACTAATTAGGAAGAACGCATCTGATTAGTCGATGACAAAACTTAACCCGATGATGATTGGTTACTACTTTTAAGATAATTGGGAAACACCATTTATATTTTAAGGTGTATGGAGAAGCTTTGGAATATTATGCTCACCTCTTTTTGTGCGGTGATTATAACGTTTTATCAAAGAACGTTACTAGGGGCGTCAGCCAATCAAAAAAGACATTGTCTGAAGTCATATAATAAAATATTTTGTCATCTGTACGCAAGTCACAGAATGTACCTTCAGAAAGTGTTGGTTTTTCCATTTTTATATAATATTACCCTCTACTACTCGGCGTTTCAAATAAAAGTTACAATTTTGATAATTACCATCATACACGATGTTTCACTGTAAATGTTTGAAATATGTTTACAATGGCAGTTGGCTTATTTTATATTAGTCTGTAATATCCGTACAAATGAAAGTGGTAAATATTGACACTTTGTATTAGTTGCTGAAATTGTCTTGTCAGAGTATATGAAATTAAGGCTCCCGTTCTTATTTATGCCACATAATTATTCTGTACATACACCAAGGACATTTCTGAATTTTTGCATTTAGATATTGAACGACATCATTAATGAGAGTTATAATATAATTTCCCTGACATATTATGGCCACGGCTCTAATAAATAGATTATTGAATCTATGGCCATAATATGACGTTATTGTGGATTCATACACCATACTATATTCACTTGTAATGAAGTCTAGTCATCTTCCGTTCCTTTCTCCTCAACGTGACAACAAATTATTCCAATAGATGTAACATATTTTGTTTTCTTGTTGCAAACCCACACATCTTGAAAATGATATTTTATACTCCAAATAACGATTTATATGGCCGGATGTAGTGTTTACTGACAGAAGTAAATAATACCGTTCAGTTGCAGGCCATTGGCCTTTCCCCACTTATTTTAGGGTATGCGTTAGGTTGATTATTGAAGATTGTCAAATGTAAAACAGTAATAAAAGCGCTATTCCTTAACTTTCATTTGCGTCTAAGTGTAAAATTGGATAGTCTCTCATGTTTATTTACATCCCTTTCCTGTCTTACTCATCTTTATTGTCATAGCTGTTGTTAATGACATCATTCTTGCATGTTGTTGAAAAACAAACGACAAGAACATTTGCATAGCAAACACAGAATTGAGAATTAGAAGCAATTTGTCTGCTAGACCACTTTGTATAATGATGAAAGTGCTAGAATCTAGTGTGGTAGATCGAGGGTTCGAGTCCAGATCAAATCAAAGCTTAAAATTATGTGCCCCTTCTCCGATAAGCACACTTCAATCTGGAGAAGCTGCAAAGAGTGACTTGCATTGAATCAGGATAATTTGTCCGAGGGGAGCTACATGTCTATCCGCAGACTGTTGTTTTAGTGAGCTAGCACTATAAAAATCCAACTAAGCATGTTGGTCTAGTATACAGCGGACACTATCATCTCCTCTGTCTCAGTGAATGTAGCTTGTTCTTACCTTGAAATGATTGAAATATCATTCATTTGGCGTTCAATCACCCACTCACTTAAAAAACAAATCCGTTTGCAATTTAACTATTTTATTGTAAAACTTATGACATTTGGTAAATCGCATAATAGATAATATTGTCGAAGTGCTATTAACTTAAGAACACATCGATTTGGGACGGTCTCTCATTATTTAATTGTATTATGGTAAACCCAATATATAGTCCAATATATTCGTTTTTTCTTTATATAATAGTTCTTTCCATTCCGTCTCATCCCGGTCTCATATATCTGCTTTCCGTCATTCACTAAGAGGGAGGTTTTGGCGAAAAATAGTATATTCCGCTACTTTTTTCCATTGAAGTTCATGTGCCAAGCCCGAAAAGTCAGTGGTAATGTATATGTGTGATTTGGCTATCGATCTTGACTCTGTTTCTACGACCATTCGATTCAATGTTAGTAGTATCAGTATAGAGTGGTATTTTTGTTTTCTTTCTCATGGAACTCTCCAAATCCGACTATGGTAAATGGTCAAGATTTTTGTTTTACAACCTTATTCTGGGAACTTGTATTTTGCATAAGAGAAAACGAGTGGATATTTTCTCCGATCCAGTAACAATTATAAGCAGCATTTAGTTCTATCTTAATCGAAAAGTACTATCTGATATTGATTTGCTGCCATTAGAACTAATTAATTCAAGTATGCGTCCTCCCTAAATCATCACATTCTAACTACCTTTATTAAGCACCCACTTTTAATTATAAATCAATTAGAAAGTTAAATCCCAATTGAATGTTCGGTGTGTTCGTGTCATTAAAATATAATGGCGTGTTCGATTAAGTATACTTTAACTTGGATAATCCATTTGCATGATGCTTAACATTTTCAGTTTTTGTTTGTTTTTGTTTTTTTCATGTCTTTACCTATTATGAAATATGTATATAATATTATATAAGTTCATTTTGTATTTATTCATGTATGTATTGGAGAAGACGTTTCTAAGTTGTGAAACTTGTGTCCTATCCAATTGTTTATTATTGAACAATAAACTATGTTTAAAGTAATTAATTCAAGCAATTTACAAAAAGAAATATATTGTTGATGGATCCAATGAATCAGGTTTACGTTTCTTTATACCGGTAAACAAATTACGCAAGAACAAAGCTATAGTAAGTTTATATCCTGCCAGATGTAAGTCAACAGATGAATAATGTTATTTTCCAAATAGGTATCACTAACAGATATCAATCATACAGACTCACTCTGAAGATGCCATCTTATAAACATTTTGTTTTTATTGGAACAAATTGCTTCTCTAGTACTTCCTGTACCTGTCAAACGTCATACAGTGGTAGCAGACAGTATACATAACCTAAATTCATTAGCAGACAAAGAAAACGATTGATGGTCATCAATAAACTTTAAATATGTTAGTCAATACCTACGGTACTAATTCGTGGCTTTTTGTAGATATAATCTTAATAGTTATATTGAATTTGAATTTTGAATTGTGGGGTTTAACGTCACTTTTAGCAATATTTCAGCTATATCATGGCGACCAGTATTAGTGGTGAAAAAAGCCAGAGTGCCCGGAGAGAACCACCGACCATGGGCAAGCAACTGGTAAACTTTATCACTTGCGGCTGCGAGTCGAGTGCATCCTTTTTTGTAATTTACAAAGCCGGGCGCGACCCACGCCGTATTGGTGAGAGGCTTGTATGAGTTGTTAGGTAATCCAGCTACCTAACTCATTGAGCCACCCGGGCCCTATATTTATATTGATGTCCATAGCTAATGCTTACACTGGGTTTGCGAAGTTAGAAGGGTATATTCGACGTTAGAGTTATGTACGGATAGAAGAAATTTACTATTCCTTTCATTTTTGTTCGATAAAATGAAAATAATATACAAAACTATCGAACAGTCCCAAAATTGGTGTTGAAGTTTAAACATATGAATTATTTTAATGTACAATCACTCCGAAAGGGGCGTCTCATGGCTTTGTGGAAATACACAACTCGTGCGTGCGTAAATTAGTGACCAATGGTCGGAGCATATCTTATATTAGCAACATATTTCAATGAACAACTGTTTGGTAGTAGCGATCATTTCTGGCGAGTTACAAGACAAACGTATCCTACCCTGACCAACATATCTAATTTGTCGAGCTTTGTGGTGGCTCATTTAGTCACATGACAATGGCCAATTATTGGGGTGTCCATTGACAAACCCTAAGATTTCTCCTAAGTTATTTCTACCAAGACAATCACTATTTTAAAATAACATTGTCATTCCCGACAGCCTCTCTGCTTTCGTTTTATTTTGTTAGTCTATTCCATCAATATATTTCTCAACGGTGTCCTCCTTCATGTTTGCACTCTACTCCAAATCAAATTATTCTTGTACCCTGTATCACTACTTAATCACTTGCAATCAGATTATTATTTGCAAATAAGTCGTGGAATAATTTTCGTTCTCTGGCTTTTGTCTGATCGGTAAAATGAAATGACTACGTCCATACAAGGAGGTGGGGCATCGATTAATGTCAGGTTCTCTTCCCAAAGGTTTTAGCCTTACCTCTCATGTATACGATTCTTCTGATATGGATTTCTTATGTCAACATCATAAAAAGGTAGTCATTGTTTATTGTCAATTAAGTGTTTACAAATTAAAAAAAACCCAAACAAATCGGGTTAAGTATATACAAACATTATAAATAAATTAATACATTTTCATTTAGTTAACTTTATTTTTTATCTGTTTTGAAGCGCGCTATTTATGAGAAAATTGCTTAGGGAGCATTCACCCAATTAAAGTTCCGACAACACAAAACTGTCTAAATCTGTATGTGTCATGTGCAGTCTTGTTGTCCACAAAATGAAATTCCCTTTGAACGTTAAATTAAAACGTGGGCAGAGTTTCTTTCATCTAACAAGGTCAAACGTTGGTTGGAGACAGAAATAAATAAAACCGATAAAAGACATAGGCTTTAGGGAATGAAATGAATTATTAAACCTTATGATTGACGTTAGTTTATTGTACATCAAACCCACTAGGTATAGGTTAGAATCCAGTTTTCTATTAAAGCGAAATAACTCCATTTTATTTTAAAAAATAATATGGTAAATTCAATAGACAGGTCACATCATCCTTTATATAAGAAGGCATGGTAAAAGTTGTGTGGCAGGAATAATAAAAAAAAAATAGAAAGATCACGACACGGTCGACAACGGATAATGATCCCTTTATGTCGACTATTTAAGCAAACGCTGGAGAGCACCGAAGGGGCAATCAAAAATGGAAAATCCAGAGAAACTGGCAACACAGGACACACAAGCTGAAGACGAAGACAAACAAAACAAAAACATACCGCACACTATGTGTTGTACACCAATGCACACTAACAAAGTGAAAAAAAAACATGAACCCTCCTGCAAACAATTGGAGGTAAAGACGAACCGAACATCGTTGCTTATTGGGAAATAATACCGGCCATCACAACACGGAACTCAAAACGTAAAGACACATAATAGGACAACACAAAAAACTAAAATGATGAGCAACACGGACCCCACCTAAAAAAACAGGGTCGAACTCATGTGCTCGCAAAGTGTAAACAGCTCCTTCTTCTGATAAAACACCCATCATGTTACTCATACTTACAGGAAAGACTACTTTCGAATTTTAGGAGTAAAAAGGAAAAATAAAAAATACCACACCGTCAGATAGTCATAGTTGCAAATTCTAATCGAAAAATCGTCAGAACAGAGGCCAACTTGACAATCATAGAACACATATACATCACGGCTATTGGTTAGGTATAAACACTTCAATAATAGTTATGGAATTAAACTAGCTTTATGTGACCAAACAGCCACTCTTATTGACATGATGTGGTCATACAAGTGTTTACACATGTAAACAAAATTCTGAAAAAAGATACAAATTTACCTGTCTCAATATGGTATTTATCGCATTTACCAATTTTAAATATTAATGAACCCTCCCTCCAAACTTAAGCCATAAATGCAATGGATTTATACAATTTATATTTATGGGGGCTAATTCTCATATTAATTTATAGCAGTGTAAAATAATATAAATAATTCTTAAATTGTTTTTCTTCTAAATCTTTGGACTACTTAATAGAACTCTTCAATTTCTCAACTCTTTTTTTTTTTAACTTTTGTTCACTTAATCGTATTACAATGTTAAGGTTTAACTCCGCCACATTTATATGCCTGTCTAGATTTATAGCGGCTTCTATCGTTGCCATATATATTGCTAGAAATATGAAATCTGTATTCGTTGATTCATCTGTGGTTTTATTTTCAGATATCAGTTTAAACCAATTCTTCTTAACGGTTCCAGTTGTGAGCTCAAATCAATACTATAATTAAATTTAAAAACCTTAATTATCCATCACTTTGTGTGATTGATTAATTACATTGATGTAAATAACACACTTTTTGGAAAATGAATGTTCACTCTTCCGGAGCATCTGGGTTCACACTCGGTGCTCGATCTTTAGTTTTATGTCTAATGTTTTGTAGATCTTTGTTTGTCCTATTGTTTTATTTCTTTTGGTCTTTTGGCCATTGTGTTATCTCTCCTTCCATTTACAGCTTCTGATAGCCCCTTTTGTATCTTTAAACTTTTCTTTCTCGCACACGTATGTTCTGTGTACATCAGCTAGTATAAATGATTATGTTCTTGTAGACTTGTATTTACAGTTCCCTGATTCTTCAATATCCAAAACCAAATATAAAAAAAAGTCTTTATATGTTAGTAAACAAACTCAGGTATGATATCTACGTTTCTATTCAAATATGTGTTTTCCTTTCCCAAATCAAGTTCAAAATAGCAGATTATTTGTTTTCAAATTACTTATCTAAAAGATCCACCACAATGCCACTGTTTTATATACATAATGATTTTAATATAAATACAAAAATGTAATCACGAATATGTAACCAACCATACAATAGACATGAACAACCACGTACAATATATTGGTCTTAAATTGTATTTTCTTTTATGTTTATAATAAGGCAAGGATACAAACAAGTTTTTTCCCCATATAATATTACATTTATTCCTCGATATATTCTTAGCAACCCATACAATAGTCGGTTTAATAATCAATAAAAAGCAGACAAGTATGATACCAAATGAAAACTGGACCGTCGTGGACGAGGGCGTATAGTAGTTAGATTTACATTTACCTATGCAATCAGTACCTATCACCACTAAGGTTGTGAATTCGAATTCCACCCATGTTGGGTGTACTTGATACAACATTATATGATACAGTTTGTCAGTGACTTGGGTCAGGTCTGTGACTTTTTACCGGGTACTCTGGTTCCCCCCACCAATAAAGCCGAGCTCCACGATATAGCTGAAATATTGTTGAAAGTGGCGTTAAATACTAATTATAATCCCTAATCCAATCGCAAAACAAGTCCTCAAGATTTATGTGCTGCTAACACCAAGCCGGGACTTGGATTTCCAACGCCATATGTCGTGGATGTTTTATGTTTAATTGCTTGGGGTGAGAGGTAATGGTTCATTTTGTGGAGTTCGAATAAAATTTAAAAAAAAACTAGCATTCAGACAACTTGAAGCAGCTTATAATGAACAACAGTTAGCAGTCGTGGCTCATTGCACAGTAAGCTTTCCGGACACTATCACTTCCCCTAATCTATTTTTATATGAAATTATTCTCGTCATGCATATAGTTCACTTGGTGTTAAACCATTCAATCAATCAAATATAAGCAAAGGCTTTTAGTATGAAATATTACCGTGTGCATAAAATCAAAATAAGAGTAATTTTTAGGATATCACATCAACTGTGGCATAAAATGAAGACTCCATGTGCAAGACAGGAAATGGATAGCTATTGATTTCTGATGATGAATTACACTTTTTCATGTTGTCGTGCAGCAAGTAATTAAGATGTTAATAATATATGTCGATTTTTATATTTTAGTTTGTTTATTTACATCCAATTTATCATAATCTCACTCCAAAATTCGATAATATATTTTACAGTCTGATATATAATTAAGGACATAGAAAGGACAACGTTGAAAATTTTAGATCACTATAGAAATTTGCAGATTTGTGTTTTGTTGTTGACGGATGTCATTAAACACTGTATATGCATCGTATATAGTAAGAAAATGTTAGACGATGCCATAATGAGTCAATAAAAGGATAGTCAACTAAAAAAGAACAAAAAGACATGAAAATTGTGGACAAAACCATACCCAGAAAACAGCTGATTTAGCAACAAGAAGTCAAATAAAACGTAATCTTTCTGATGACGCCATCGGTCACTGTTTTAGTTAGAGATTCTAAATATGGACTAATCTTTAATTTATGATCGACGTAATGATCATCCGTCAGCTAAAACTGTCAAACTATCAACAATAAATTAGGATTTACTGATCATAGAAATAATATACAATTGTCACTCAGCACTGTTACTTAGTAACTCATATATGTAGACTACTAGTTCTGTATAAGGTAGCTATATTTTTTTTTCATTTGCCTATATGTTTAATTATTCATTACGAGATTGTCGAAGTTAAATGTTTGCCGATTAGAATATCAACTTGAAATTACACCGCTTTTGAAATAGAGTTATCTATCTTTCTATGCTTAACAAATACTATTTTGGATGACTATTATTAAATACTGACCACGAAGAAGGTTCAAGAAATATTTACATTTAAAGACAATATTAAGAATAATATAGTACGTAGCAGTAGCTATCTATTCTAACGTCATAAATCCATCATTGGTTCCTACTTGTCGCATGTTGAACATGGACAATCACAGTTTTGTGTGGTTACACTTAGTTACCACTAATAAATAAACATGTTGATCGTTGTTTGTGCTTTTGTCCTTTTTGGTCATTGTGTTTTCTGTCCTTCTTCGATGTTCGGATTATAATTACCCCTTTGGTATCTTCCATCTCTTCTTTGTCCTTGTTGTATAATGTTTCAGATGACGCATTGTTGTACTTACTACTAGCTATTCGAGCCATACAAACAAAAACCACTGGAAGCTGTTGATCATTATTTGATTATTTAGTAAAGTTTGATATCTGGTTGAAATAGACATATGGTTATTCAATTCGTTATCTGTATATGTTATCATTTGTTCTGAGATGATTACAGCATGACTTGTTGTAACGGTCCATGAGGTTTCAAGTTCAAACTATTGTACTCCAGATCATCTATCTGTAGAATGAACGTAGTAATGTGATGTCATGTAATTTTGTTTTATACCACATCAGTTACATGAGAGTAAATACACGGAATGACTATAGAACGATTGATCTTCTATTTTAATCCATTTATAAGGCATGCTGTGTAGAGCTTTAAAAGATGAACGTAGACTACTGAACTAAGGAGATATGTTTATTAATAGTGACAGTCCGAACACATGACATTAATGGCACATGTCGCGGAGTCGTCACAGAGACAAATGAAAATAATCACAAAGTCCTCAGGACACCTATTAAAGGGTGAGTGACCTACGATTGCTTCTATTAAATGCTTGTTGCGAGTGATATGCACATGGAATCCCCAGTTCGTTAAGTACCACGCAGTGGAGAAATCTTTTATATATCCCGGTGTGTTAGAGACTGTTTTATTTATTATTTAAGAAACTGATGAAATATAACTTCATGAAATTAAACGATTTTTACAACATTTTATTGATTGAATACATAAATTAAGAACGAACATAAGAGAGCATCGGCTACATTTTGAATATCTGTTTTTAATACCTACTGGATATATCTCCTTGCTGTACCTCTTCTGGTCGACTATTAGTCCCCGTAGGTATCATCCGCCCAGTAGTCATGGCTTCGACACGGTATTAATTAGATATATTCATAAAAGAAACGTTAGAGAAAATCGTTGGGGCAATCAAGAAATGACAATCCAAAAACACTGGAGACATTGGGCACATAAGACAGAGCACGAAGACAAACAAAACACAAGAACAGGTTATTGAAATTTAAAGTTCCTATATAATGCATTTATTATTAATAGATACGTAGACATCAAATTCAGTGCACACGGCGCGTTTCTGGAATAATCTTCATCAGGTACACTTAAAGCCAAACTATTTGAAAGCCAAATAAGTTTAAAGTCTCTGGTAGCAAGAAAATCAAAGGGTATAAACAGGATAGCTAAGAAGATTTTGGAGATACCATAGGGGTAAAATCAGCTAAGGTCACCAATGTCAGAGGGGGGGGG
>MJUT01019489.1:485109-539837 GCA_002080005.1 Gigantidas platifrons | reverse complement strand
ACCCGATGAAAGTTTGACTATCAGCCTACCCGATGAAAGTTTGACTATGAGCCTACCCGATGAAAGTTTGACTATCAGCCTACCCGATGAAAGTTTGACTATCAGCCTACCCGATGAAAGTTTGACTATTAGCCTACCCGATGAAAGTTTGACTATGAGTCTACCCGATGAAAGTTTGACTATGAGTCTACCCAATGAAAGTTTGACTATGAGCCTACCCGATGAAAGTTTGACTATCAGCCTACCCGATGAAAGTTTGACTATGAGTCTACCCGATGAAAGTTTGACTATGAGTCTACACGATGAAAGTTTGACTATGAGCCACCCGATGAAAGTTTGACTATCAGCCTACCCGATGAAAGTTTGACTATGAGCCTACCCGATGAAAGTTTGACTATCAACCTACCCGATGAAAGTTTGACTATGAGCCTACCCGATGAAAGTTTGACTATCAGCCTACCCGATGAAAGTTTGACTATCAGCCTACCCGATGAAAGTTTGACTACCAGCCTACCCGATGAAAGTTTGACTATCAGCCTACCCGATGAAAGTTTGACTATCAGCCTACCCGATGAAAGTTTGACTATCAGCCTACCCGATGAAAGTTTGACTATGAGACTACCCGATGAAAGTTTGACTGAGCCTACCCGATGAAAGTTTGACTGAGCCTACCCGATGAAAGTTTGACTATGAGCCTACCCGATGAAAGTTTGACTATGAGCCTACCCGATGAAAGTTTGACTATAAGCCTACCCGATGAAAGTTTGACTATGAGCCTACCCGATGAAAGTTTGACTATCAGCCTACCCGATGAAAGTTTGACTATGAGTCTACCCGATGAAAGTTTGACTATGAGCCTACCCGATGAAAGTTTGACTATGAGCCTACCCGATGAAAGTTTGACTATCAGCCTACCCGATGAAAGTTTGACTATCTGCCTACCCGATGAAAGTTTGACTATGAGCCTACCAGATGAAAGTTATTCCAGAAGCGCCTCGTGTGTTCTAAATTCTAAATATCTGCGTTTTTATTCCTATTTATTAAAATTAATGTATTATTGTTTTTAACTTCCTTTAAAAGATTGCATACAGAATATTTCATTTACTGTGTTAAATTACAAATTACTACGATTGCTCTAAAGACAAGACGGCAATTAATATCAACTAAATGTTGGAATAGTTGATGTTAGTTTAAGCAACATTTAGCTATTTGATGTTAACTTTTATATTTGATACTTAACAATTCGAAAGGTTTTATAATTAATGCATGGGAAACCTATCGAGAAACAAAATGTCTCAATTAAGATATATCGGACATCTTTAAACTGCCAAATTTACATCCTTCAGAGAACAAATTGATTTCATCTCGATTTTTATAAATGTTAGCTATTTATTCGATAGTTACATTGTCCGATTCTCTAGTTATTGAGCTACCGACATCTGTTAAATGGCCATTCGATGGTTGTGGGGTATTTCAAAACACACAGTTGACGTCCTTCTGATGATCGTAAACTGGTGGTCTGTGTGCCATCATGTTTCCCTGTACACATCACATGAAGAACTCGTGTTTCAGCTCTTGACGATTGGTCGTCGGTGGATTGCTACAGGCAATAATTTTAAATCCAATTCAATATAACCACTTAAAAATATAGCAATCAAATCTTCCGCAGGTAGACAGTGTCACCATTGTACCAAATATTCATATTTATTGTTTGTGAAATACTTTTAACCAGGTAAATAGAGTGAGTGAGCGATTGTTGCTTAGCGCCAAAATGAACAATTTATCAGCTATTAAATGGCAAGAACAAGTTACATTCGATTATGTGACAACTCGAACCCACGAACTACCGTACTGGACTGGAGGCGAGCACTCTAACCATTACACCATCGATGCGGCTGCCAGGTAAACATAGGTAAATTCTGCTTACATGACGATATGCAACAATCACTTAAACAAAACATACCATGGGCAAAAAGACAGGAAGCCGAAACCAAAACCTGGTCAAAACAAAATCGTCAGCATCAACATAGAATAACAAACAAGTAGTAAAAAATATAAAACAAGAGTCAAACAGTAATCAATCACAAACTCAGAAAATAAAATATGAGTAACACAGACTCCATTAATGCCGGAAGTGAACTCAAGTGATCCACATCTGATGCACACAACTTCTGGAGTAGCTGATGTCAGTGTGGTTCTGGAAACCAGGTTTGACTTGTGAATAGATGTGAAGATGAGCAACATAGACTCCATCAATACATTGTACTGGGTGTATACTCATGTGATTCATATCTGATTCACACCTCTTCTGGAAAACAGATTTGACTGCTGATAAAAATAGATGACAAAATGCTAAGCAGGATGGCCCTTCATTTAAATTCACATAAGAAAATTGCTGCATTGCATGCATACTATTGAAGAAGAACTTTCTACTTAAAGATAAACCTAGGGGCATCAGATGTAAGATAACATCAAAATTGGAAGACCTTGATTTTACAGATGACCTTGCTCTCCTATCTCATACACACCAACATATACAGGATAAGACAAACCTCCTTAGCACATATGCCACAGAAATAGGTTTACACATCAACCACCGCAAAACTGAACTGATGTGCCTCAACATCAGCCAAATAACAGCTGTAAAATAGAAGGAAAAGATATAGCGAAAGCAGAAAAATTCACATACATTGGGAGCATTGTATGTAAAGAGGGAGAAGCGAAGACATCCAGAGCCGAATCAACAAAGCTATAAACATCTTCAGAACAATTAACAACATATGGAAGTCACAGCAATACATCAAACATACAAAGCTAAGATTATACTAAAGCTGGGTCCTATCTACATTACTATATGGATCAGAATGTTGGAGGATGACAGAAAAAGAGCTAACGAAACTGTCTACTTTCCACACCAAGAATCTTAGGTATATCCTCAGAATAATCTGGCCAAGAAAAATATCCAACGAAGCAGTTTAACATCGAAGGCATGACTACCATACTATTAAGACGAAGATGGAAATGGATCGGCCATGTCATAAGAAAAGACCAGGATTCCATCACAAGAGTGGCCCTTCACTAGACACCAGAAGGAAGAAGAGGGAGACCGAGAAATACATGGCGAAGAACAGTCGATGCTGAAATGATGAAGTGGAAAAAGAACTGGGGAACTGTTGAAAAGATGGCCAAAGACAGGCAGGAATGGCGATCCTTTGTTGCTGCCCTACATGCCAACGGCATTACGGGCAGTAAGTAAGTAAGTTTCTACTTAAAATAATTAGTCAAAATATCATGAAAAATATGTTGTGTTTCAAGCTGACAAATCATCTTTTAAAACAATATTTGTATGCAAGGCATATTCCTGCTTGATAAAGATCGATCAATGATCAATCACATTTGTTTGGTTGGAAAAGGTAAAGAATTTTGAAAATATGGATACTTGTATATAATTCATAACTCTGAAATTATAACTTATCAAATATATTTTGCTGCATGCGAAGCAAAATATGAGCTTGAAAAGAAAATTCAATAATACTAGAAATACAACAGCAAAAAACTTTGAAGACATCAAACGGATGATTGGAAGATGTAATTCGGAGAACAGACATACATTGGCAAAACAGATATTATTCAGTAACGGTTAAGCACTTAATGATGGCGACCGCTAGAAACCCTGTGTTTATTGACTTTATTGTTATCAGCAAACCCAAATGCAGCTCTGAAATATTGTATCTACTGGGAGAGATATACTACATATGCGGGTGGTGCTGGAATGTTGCCACATATAAGTAGAACGTATACTATTTCATTTGTCGAACAGTATCATTTTCATATCGTCGTTTTTGTCCAGAAGCCCTGCATGAAGTCTGCCTCATTATTGTACTTAAAGAAATGCTGACTGTCTGTTGAAAAGGACACCCACCAAACATAACAAATATGCCGTGATTGAAAAATTCTAGAGTTTTGATGGTGTCAGTTTCAGATCACCTTTTGTTCGAATAAGAACATTTTGTTACCCAATAAAACTGATTCCTTCATTACAAGATATTAGTACAAATCTTGGTCATTCTTTTCTATGAAACAAAGTTGAACGTATTCTTTTGATCTGTCTGATAGATTAGCGTGGTAGTGTAGCGATTGTGAGAAATCATTTGTCGATATGAACAATACAGTATATATATTTTTTTCTATTTTCCGTATTACTCGCATTTTAAACCTTTGTAGACAGTGCATAATAAGGGTAATAAAAAAATTACCGAACACCGAGCAATTTTCCAAAGGGAAATTCAAATCTCATAAATCAATAAACAGACAAAATCAGTCAACAACCGGGAAACTGGGAAACCGCAATAGCCCTGACTTAGTACAGGCATTTCTAAAGAAATGGTGGATTGAATCAGATTTTACGGCGCCAACCTCTCGCTTCCATTACGGTTCAAAGATTCCGGTTGTCACTATAACAGCATTTATTACAATACTGGAACAAAATAGGTAAAATAGAGTCAAACAGTACTAAATTCAGTTCTGATGGTGTCTAATATATCTCGTGAACCATCACCATCATTAACTATGAGTCCTTTGAAGTATTTAAATTGCGACTGTAAATGTCAAAAATATATTTACGTCACACATTCACAGAAAATACTTTTGACATTGTAACCACGTATACCAAATCCTTATCTTTATACATTTTCACTATATGAAAATGTATCTTTTACTATTGTATCTGCAGAGACAGAATATATTCTTTAAAAGTTTATATTGCGAATTCATATGAAATATAAAAAAAAAACCAACCATTTGTATATCAGCATGGAATGACAATTAACTTGTTATTATTATTTTAGACTGTATTTAAAATTAAATAGACAATATCCTCGTAAAGGTCGTTATGACAGTAAAATGTCATCATATCAAGTAGATATTTTATTTAGTCTTTTCATTAGTTTTGAACTATTTTCATATGTACCTCCGGTTTAATCATTCTTACAGATCGGCATTGCTTCTGAATACTAAATAATTGTAAATAAATATAATTTTGAGATTCCACAATTGTCTTTTCGACAGTATGGAAGTACGGATGGTGTGTAGCGTTATTCATACTTTCCTTACTTAGACTGGTTCACCTAATTTGATCTTTACACAACAGAAATAGAAACAAGAATTGAAAATTGGAAAGATGTGTCATTTCATATAAATTGAAGTTATTTTAAATGATTAATTATCTATTCTTGATATTTAAGTAATCCCACAGTCCCACTCGTTGATGAATGATCTTAAATACCCACTTAAGCTATTATTTGTAAAAGACCCCCATTGAAAATAAGCTGAAAAGTTTCATGGGTTATCATTGGTTGACATTTATCAACATTTAATGAGGCATGGATAGTTCGATCAATAATTATAGTTTTATGTTTAGATGAATTAAACAAAAATAATCACTTGTGTGGATTGTTGATGTATTTTTAACCTAAGCATATTTGACCAATTACCATTAGCTTATCTTCTGAATGAAAAATTCATGACTTATCATCGGGTGTGTAACAAGAGCGGGTGTCACTTGTGGAACAGGGACTGCTTACCCTTCCGGAAAGCCTGAGTTCATCCCGTGTATTAATGGGGTTCATGGTGCTCAATCTTTTAAATTTGTGTGGTGTTATGTCGACCATTGTTTTTCTGTTTGTCTCTTTTCTTTGGGCCCTTGTTTGTTCTTGTCCTCGTCCCTTTTCTTTGGGCCCTTGTTTGTTCTTGTCCTCGTACGAATTATGGCTTCCGACTGACTCTTTTGTATCTTCAAGCTTTTAGTGCACCTATACATGCTCAACAAATTTCATAGTAATATTTTCCGTCAATTCTACAACCTATGTCACTTCTTATGGTAATATATAAGTAATTCAAAATGGACCATCAAAAATAAGTGACATAGTCTTATTAATGAATGATACATCGTTAAGATTGTCTAAGTGTTTTTGTTCTCTTACAACATTTATCGATGCTGAGGAATAGAAATAAGGTCAATTTCAAGATAAAACACATGTTGTGCAGTTCGTTTGATGGAACATTTTCTATTCCATATAACAATACTACATACAAACCTATTTATTAGCCGAATTATTATGTGCAAATTTAATGTGTGTATTGACACGAGCACGTGTCTATAATAGATCTCAAATGGTCTTGGTATTCGTTTACAACTCTATAATTACCATTCTTATGTAATATCTGTGATTCTAATGAGTCTGCAAGACATCTGATATTAATATTATACTCTGTACAACAGATATTTATGACTATAAAATATCAAATATAGCATACATTGAACTCAAAATAAATCATTTACGATTGAAAAACACAATTCTAAATGGAATATTATTGCTGTTAATTTATTTTGTTTTCTGTTAGCGCAAAAATGTAATCATGGACAGCGAACACCCATACTGAAATCATGTATCTGTTCATTATCATGTAGGATGTTTTATGCTTTTATCTATATAAATGTAACCAGAGCAAGTGAAACTAGTAAAATAGAAAAATAGTTTTTCTAGAATGGTGCTGTAATGGTTAGCGTGCTCACCTCCAGTACAGTAGATCGTGCGTTCGAGTCCCATTCGGGACAAATCAAAGACATATACAATTGGAATTGGCTTCTTCTCCGTTAATCACGCATCATTAAGGAGTAAGAACAAAGACTAGTTGTTACGGAATCAGGATAATGTGTCCCAGTGGAGCATCATGTTCACACACGAACTGTTTATTTAGTGATCTATGACATACATGTAGTACATGCAATGATTGACTGGCTGGTTTAAGCTTAATATGTAGCAGACAGACAGAGAATAACGCTTATTAATAGACAGTGTTTGACATGCACAAAATGTTTCATGCAGTAGAGACAAACGTAATTACTTCCGTGTTGTGATGTCCGTTACGAGTTCCGTATAAAATCTATGTTCCGATCGTCGTGACCTCCAGTTGTTTTATTTACGTTACTAGTATTTGAGTTTGTTTGCGTATAGTGTTGGGACCCTCCTAACTAAATTTAGTACTGCGTTGACTACTATTTTACCTATTTTGTTCCATTATTGTTATAAATGCTGGTATAGTGACAACCGGAACCTTTGAACCGTAATGAAAGCGGGAGGTTTGGCGCCGTAAAATCTTATTCAACCCACCATTTCTTTAGAAATGCCTGTACCAAGTCAGGGCCATTGCGGTTTTCCGGTTGTTGGCTGATTTTGTCTGTTGTTGATTTATGAGTTTTGACTTTCCCTTTGGAAGATTGCTCGGTGTTCGGTAATTTTATTATTACCCTTTTTTATTTTGTTTTTCCTCGTCTTGTGTACCCTATGTTGCCAGTTTCTCTGGAATGTACATTTTTGATTTCCCCTTCGGTATTCTCTAACGTTTATTCATAGGACCTTAATTAGCAGGAAATATAGACAGAACTTAATGAATAATGTATATGATTTGATACAATAATGTGTTAAAACTGCTATTTGTGTTCTTCCTATAATGCTGAATTGTCATTTAAATAGAATATACTCATCGAATATTTTACTTATCCAAACAAATAGTACGTATTATTTGACCTTTTTTCTATACTGAATTGATTTTCATGATAATTGTCTACTATGATGCAAGAAACTATTTTTCCATTTACATAATAAGGAGTATTTCAATATTGTTGATAACGTCTGGTACGATTCTTAGATTAACATATTCTTAAATTTGTAAGCCCCTAAGCGAGAGACACTTAATCTTTTTGAAATAATGCATATCCTTGTAAACATCAATTATGTATTAAAACTTATCAATGTCGGCACATTACTCATCTTCTACTTGATAAAACGACCAAAAATGTATTAACCAATTCACGCTTTATTTTGATACTTATCAATTGTTGCATGCAATACAAACCATTCAAAAAGATTTGAATTAACCCAAAATATGGCAAAAATTGATGAATGAATGTAACATGCTAAAATAGACTATCTAGTCTCTATGACGACCTATAAAAATAACTTTAACAAGAATGGCATTAGGCAAAGTAATTAGTACAATATTTATATAATGTTAACAAAAGTCGCCCAATTGAATGCAATACATAATCAATGCCATTAGTATCATGTTATTACTATAATTAATGGGTAGCTGTATATTTTATGCAGATATTTGCTATGAATAAATTATGTGATAAAATAAATATAAAATCGTACGCCATATCCCCCATTGGTCGAACTATTCCTATCATATACTGTCTATTTAGATTACATAAACAACATTTTTCAACAAAAACCATCAGAAACACTCATTTTCTCATCTTTGGCTTCTTGTTTGGAAAAATGTAGAACTACAATAGTCCAAATTAATACCAACCATTACTATGTACCAGAGATCCTTGTGTGAAAACTTGACAAGAATCGGTCAACTAGAAATAACGTTATACCACGGAAACCATTGTGTATGCATACATACGACGATGCCGGCATTTTCATAACAATATTTGCGGTCGTATAATAAAATATACACTAATATAAGGTCATTTATTATATATAAATAATATGATTGGATATTAAATTGTCAAATAAATTATAAATCGACGACCTTGGTAGTATGTATAGAAATTGAGCCATTGATTGTCAATCATTGTCAATCATTGATCAACATCCGCTTGTAAATGATTTCTGTGTTTTTACGTTATAAATAGATTTACAAGTAATTACAGGATTTCTTCCGTCCTTGATTGTTTTGATTAATTTAGACATTCATAGATGTGATCAGTATAACACTGTTGTTATAAATGTCGTTTTCTCAATTCCCGTAATTGATTTGAAATGGACATAAAAGAAGATTAAATATCATGTTATTTTTTTGGACATGTTACATCAATGTTTGACCTTGGAGCGTATACAATGTTAATTCTTCTTTGCTACAATGAGTAGGGAACGATGCCATAAAACATGTTTTAATCCTTGCAATAATTCAAGATAGCGATCTTTGATGGAAAAAAGTAAACACCATTTATTAAATTAGCAACGATTCAAGATAGGCCACGAATTTAACGAATTGTTTTTCTTATTGTTGGTTTTAAATCCCTACGTGAATATTTTTGTCAATTTACTAGTTTTAATACTTTTGGAGGGAATTTTTAGGCCAGTGTTTTGTGAGGTTCGTGATGCTCAATCTTTAGTTTTCTGTGTAGTGTTTTGTAGATCATTGTTTGTCCTTTTTTTATTTGGTCATTTTCATTCGATTTACGGCTTCTGATGACTCCATTGGCATCTTCAAACTTTTCATTATTCATTAAAATTTCCTATTCTCTTTAATACAAACTATCACGGACACGAGTCTTCTAATTTGATAATTACAAAAGTCAAATATTACTAAATTTAATACGTGTCGATTTTAAGGAACTACCACATTAAAACCGGAAAATCTAATCTCAAGAAAAATTGATTATATTTTAAGAAATTCCAACACAATCTCATTTACGTATTTTGGCCTGTTCATGTCATTTCAGCTTTTGCATTAATATTTATTTAATTTATTTAATTACTACCATGTTCTTACTAATGCTTTTGAACACTTGTAATTCAGCATTATCTAGGACTGTGTGACTCTTTGCTTTCAGATGATTTATAAGGATGATTTTGTTTGTTTTTGAAGTCCTTCATGTCCGAGAAATCTGTCCTGTAATCTCTTTTATCATGCAATATTTAACCATCCTATTTTACCAGCCTTGGCATCAGTTTTACAGTTGAAGGCCATGATGTTGTGATAGGTGAACACTGAACGAAAACATCAATGATCCCCTTAGTCAATGATTTAAGCGACCATCAGGGAATAAAATGTACAATAAAGTCAGAAGGTCAACAGTTTACAAAACATATATCCATTTTTTGACGAATTTCAAACACGGAATAAAATGGATTACATTTGTATTTTATATTTAGCTAAACATAGAAATGTGAGAATCAAATTTTTAGTGGAGTTCGTGTAACTCGATCTGTATTATTATGTGTAATGTTTTGTAGATCGTTGTCCTTATTCTTTTGGCCATTGTGCTGTCTGTCCTTCAATTTACTGTTTCAGATTACTCCTTTGGTATCTTCAAACTCTTCTGATCAGGCTCATACTACCTAACTCCACTAAATCAATGATAATGATGAAAAGAAAGATGAAGCAGTGATGGTCAACATACCACCATTATTGACAAAACGAACAATCACCTTTCATCTCAAATTATTGAACAGAACAAGCAAAAGACATTGGCATAAGGCGTTCAAAATCAATGTCGTGACTGTAATATCTGCACATATTTTGGATATCAACAGTTTATTAACATTCCTATCTTATGCAGTCATTTGTGCAAGTAAAATTAATATAACAATCTAAATTATACAGTTCAATGTGTCTGTATTAATGCAAGAAGAGTTTGAGGATACCAAAGGGGTAATCAGAATCCGTATATCGAAGAAGAACAGACAGCACAATGGCCAAAAGAAAAAGTACAAAAGGACAAACATCTAAAAGGATCTACAAAACATACATATAAAACTAAAGATCGAGTAACACGAACCCCACTAAAAACCGGGGATGAACTCAGGTGCTCCGGTAGGGTAGGCAGTTCCTGCTCCACGAGTGGCACCTGTCGTGTTAATCTAGTTACAAATTCGGTAATAAGTCGTGGATGAGGAAAGGACCGGGAAGTGTTTACGACAAGTGGAACATATCCGTGGTCACTTGTGACACAAATATTCCATAGCGGTCAACCAAGTCATAGTGGCGAAGTGATGACTTCAACTTTATCAAAAGGAACCCTTGGTTCAGTAGCTTCCTTATTACCAGCAACCCTCTATGAAGGAAATGTTGATAGGAACCACGCCATGAAATTAAAACACATTTGTTTAATTAACTGGTGAAATAATGTCATGTTTCATGGAGGTCATTAGATAAATTGTGTCACAATGTAAATATTCAATGACAATCGCTAAAACTAATGAGATTTAAAAATAATTCCAGATTCAGATACTTTATCTGTGTCTCTGGATTGTACATTTTTTATGGCCTCTTTGGTTTTCTCTGACGTTAATTGTAAATCTACATTTACATCAGCATTCTATTTGGAAGTAAGCTTTCAATCATGTCTGTTATGTTGTGGAATCTGATCAGCAATAATGATAATGACTAGCAATCGTCAGATGCAAATTGTACTAGTGACAACTATGATTCGATCCTCATGTGTCATATAAAGGCCGGTACACACGGTATGTTTTATCCTATACTACAAATCATATACGATTTTTGTAGTATACTATTCCACTGTACACACCTAGCAATTAATCCTATACTATATTTATCAAATTCACTTTTCCCTCCAAAACAAAATGGTTCTCACAGATCAAGAATGCATGGCTGCAGCTGTATGCATTATTATCACTATTCTTGGTGCAATAAGGAGGAGACGAAATAATCGACGTCTTGTACGTAGATCCTGTTGGGTTCGGCAATGGATTAGAAGACGTCCACAGTTTGGGGCATTTCATGCTCTTTTGAAGGAAATGTCAACAGAAGATCCATCAAGTTTTAGAAACTTTTTACGAATGGACCAAACAACATTTGAAGAACTATTGACACTTAGTTTTCAGAAGAGATATTCCACAGATCCTCTTCTTGTTCAAAAAGATCAATTAATTGATCTGTTTGATCTCTGGTCATCACACTTTTGTAGCCATTTTCTTTGTTTATATCATACACGAGGTTGCATGATGCATTTACCTTTGACCCTCTTTTCAAGGCTTCTGATTGGTTCATATTATCAAAATCCTATTCTACCCATTTTGGAATAGAGCAGTGCTCTAATCTAAAGTCAAGCATATATGTTATCTTAAAAGTTGTATATGTCAAATAATTAGCCAGTACACATGTTATTATTTGTAGTATACTATTAATCTTATAGGATTAATTTTCTCGTGTGTATCAGCCTTAAGCCTTTCATATAGTCATAACTCGCATGATCATGACCATTTTTGTATTCGTATACATCACCGGTTCTATTATGTATATTATACAACATAATATGTTAATCATGCAGCAGCCCAGTGTCACTGTTTTACTCAGGTACCCATTGCAACTATCTGTCTCTGTGAGAAGCAAGACTGGAAGAAACAGTGTTGTCTTGCCTACTTATTTTATTTCAATTTTGAAGTTTAACAAAATCAAACTTTAACTATAGCAAGGTTGTTCCAAAAGACGTTTTGTTTTACTAATCTTCTGACGGCTGTTCCAGAAACGCGTCTGCATTGACAGTTTGGAACATATTGTTAAATAGATGAGAACAGTGAGTTAGACCTGCTTCCTTTTAACAGTGACATCTCCTATGGGAAATACCATGATATGTAATAATGTCAGATACACAGTGTATCACAATTATGCCAGCAATGGTAAGCAGATGCGCAATGCACAGTTCACATTTTTTTATATTTTTAAAGTCAATTACATAACTCTGCATTGGATAAATATGTAGTTTGTCCTGTCTATGTAATGCATTCAACTGCTAGAACCGGAAATTGTGCGCAAAATGTTACAATACAAACCACACCGGAATAGATACGAATAGGAAAATAATGAATGAACTGACAGTGTACTGTATTGAACTGTTATAAAAATATTTTGAAGACAAATAAAACTTCAAAGCAACATATTTCAGACAACATATCATGTTTCTTGTTTGAATGATAAATCAAAATTAATTCGTTTCCAGTTTATTAAAGTTGGCGATTTATGAATCGACCATAGACATTAAAGTAGAATAGATAACATTGGTTGTTTGATCAAGGTAAAGTTACCTTGTGGTCACGGGAAGCTACCGAACAGAGATAATATATTTGTAAATCGCATTTGATTGATGACAGTTATATATAGCACAAATTGCAGCCATTTGAGGGTATCCACCTCTGCGATATTATATTGTAAAACATTTGTTGTGGGTTTTTTTTTATAGACATTTTGATATAGATTTCCTTAAGATCCTGTACGGCAAGAGAGCAGCCTACGCTTTTATTCACATAATGTGCTGGAAATGTGAAGGACGACCATAGTGTATAACATATAAAGAAACAATGCATTATACCACGAAAATCATTTTCTTTGTAATTTTTTTAATTCTTACAGAGAGTATGTGCAATATCTTGCATGAATATAAAAGATACTTTATATGTTGGATAGACATTCACATTGTTATGATATATTAATTAATTGTTTCTAATTTGGAAGAATTTGAAGTTGTAGTGTGTACACCATATATACAAATTTGTCAGATACTAAATAACTGAAACATATTTCATGATGCACAAGTTTAAAATAAACACATCCTTTTAAATCATAATAGTCGAGTACAATTTGACAATTTTTTTTTTTTTTTTTGCTCATTTGACATTCCTCACTATACTTTAGACTTTTTTGCTTTTTGCTTTGAACACTTCCTGAGTTGTCAAAAAATTAGAATATTACAGTACATAATAGTATGTTTTGTTAAAAATATAACAAATTCAATTATCCAGAATTGAAAACATTCATGCTTTCAACAAAAACGGTATTTGCAATAAATATGTGAAATGTTCCATTCAGCAATTGCTTTAAATGTTTTATTATTTGAGAATGCCGTATGTAATATTAAGGCGAATGTGTAACAGTTTTACTAATGTATTATTACCAAATTGTGCTTGTCCGTAAACCTGTTGAAATAACATCTATTGAAAGTATATTTAATTTTAAGATCATTAGTAGTTAAAGATAACTTTAAAGAAGACATTATCTTTATTTATATATGTATATATATAATGCTTATGCTCCATTTAGCGTTTATATTCCGTTTAGCAACACCCTTGACACAATCAATTTATATTTCATGAAAAGATAACTATTTAACAAATTGACTATATTTTGAATAAAATTTGCACTATCATCAATATAATATGTATATCGTTAGCATAATGAGCAACAACAAAAAATAAATTGAAACTCATTAAATGCATGGATACACACGATCATCATCTTAAACATTATCGTGTAGATAGATGATGATATATGGTGTTCGACACTAACTTTGACTTTGACTGACTTTATTTTTATTTTACTAAAGCCCCCAACATGGGGTATGTTAGTACAATTTACAAATACAAGTAAAACAAAATGTGAACATATTTACAACATGCATGATAATGTTACTTTCAAGAATATTTCAGTTATATGATGGCGGCAAATTTATTGGTGGAGGAAACCAGAGTTATCATAGAAAACCAACAACCTGACGCAAGTCACTGACAATCTTTATCACATAATATCGTATCGAGTACACCTCGCCATGAGCAGGGTTCTAACTTACAACGTTAGTGGTGATAGACACTGTTAGCATGGGTAGTTATAAATCCAACTACCATGCTATCACGACACCCACGGCCCCTAAACATTATCCTTTATACAGATTATTTACATTGTTAATTGTGCACGGACGTGGACAAAGGAATACATTAGGAAGACCTGTATTATACCCTTCCATATATGGGAGTTGGCCATCTTATAGTATCTATGGCTGACAATGGCGAAAATGTAGTTCATAAAAGGAAATTTGCTGGAAACCATGGTCAATGTCAGACTTTGGTGGTAAAGGCTTAAAGCGAAATGTTATAAAATTCATTGCTTTCACATATTATTTGGTTTTATTTTATATATTTGTTTTCAATAAGTGTGATTTATTGTGTTTTTCATCTTATCCCGACCTCGTTAGTGCTATAAATTTCTATAATACAATATGAGTTCGTGTTTTTTATTGCAGATCTGTTCAATAGTTCTACATATCCTTATTACACTTTATTACAGTACTATTGTAAAAGATAACATAACATATATTTTTTCAATCGCCCTTGAACAGCAAAACACAAACAAAACACAAAAAATGAAGAAAAAAAAAGAAAAACAAACTAAAAAACAAAAACAAAAAACAAAACCAATAATATCAGAAGGATTTTTATAAAGAATAGTTATGACTGGAAAGATAATTTGGTTTGTATAAATGGAAGAGGCTATGAAAATGTATCCCTGTGTTGTATCAAAGTTCAAAATATGCCGTAAAAATTGAATGCACTATCATTAAAGATGACTAATGGAGATTGAATCTGTCAATTTTTTTGTCTTCGATTGCCGTACATCTATATTTTATGCATGTTTGAAAGGCACATTTTAAGACCACCGAGTGAAACATTTCTATTCATACATCTTATAGTGTAATGAAAATAATTCATAGATGTATACAGGATAAATATATGTGTATCCTGTTTTGTTCATGCATATAGCCAAATAAACAAATAATCTGGTTTACATTCAATGATGGACATCCAAATGTAATCATCTATGAGTTTAAATCGTCTAATAAATGTTTGAAATCTGTGCATTCCGTCAATAGCTAGAAAATAGGGTTGTGTATAACTGTTAGCTGTTGTGTTGAAGATTTTATTTGAAAATCGTGTAGAGGACGTCGCTTAATTTGATATCATATATTTTCCCTGTTTGGTAAATACTGAATATTACATGTCAAAATCTGTATCACATGCCGTATCAACCCGAGAACCCTATATCACCCCAAGGGCCACCGGCCCGAGGGGTGATATATGTCGAGGGTTGATACGGCATGTGATACAGATTTTGACATGTAATGTTCATTATATCATATATTTCAACCATGCCTATTTTGAATTTTTTTGAAAATAAAAAAAAAAATTGAAAATTTTGAAATATTTTGAATTTTCAAATTTTTTTTTTATATTTTCAAATTTTATGAAATTTTTTATTTTTTTGAGAATTTGATTTTTTTTTAATTTTGAATTTTTTATAAATTTTTTATTTTTTTGAGAATTTTCAAATTTTTTTAATTTATAATTTTTTATAAATTTTGAAAAAAAATTAAATTTTTATAAAATTTTGAATTTTTTTATAATTTTATGAAGTTTTGGAAAATTTTGAAATTTTGAAATTTTTTGGGTATACGATATAGGGTATAAACGATATAGGCTTGGGACAATCATTGATAATGCATATACAAAACACCTGTATTTTAATCTAAATATATGATATAAAAAATAATAATACAAATAAAATATTTTAAGTTGGCAACTAGGAATTACAAATCAAAATTTAAAAGAGTGAAATGCCATATTGCATACTAAATATAGTATAACTAATCGTAGATTTTGAATATCAAAATAAGACCACGAGTGACCGAAGTACGCATAAGGATTAAACGAGTGGGTGGAACTTGTTCCGTCCACGAGTTTAATCGTTAATGCGTTTTCGGTCACGAGTGGTCTTATTTTGATATTCAAAATGTATGATTTAGTTATACTGTTTATTATATAGACTTTAAAAATTTCTTATATATTATTTTTTTTATTTGATTGCACGCGTGTGAATCTACGAGCAATGATACTACAGGGTTCAGTTGGAAGGATCTGCCATCTTGAAAATGTGAAATCCTATTTTTCATATTTACAACAATGTAAAAAAATAATTAAAATGCTTACCTTGAAAGCTTATTTTAGTTAAATTAAATCACAATTGAAGCGTATACGAAGCCAAATAGCGTCTAATCTTTACGTTTCAAACTGGAAGTCTTCATATGACGTCAATGACATCATCTTGGTTATGTGCCAAAATCATCAATAACATTTCGCGGAATTTTTTCAGCTTACAATCGTATGTGTAAATTCACCGTTGCACAACAAGGGACGTAACCACCACTTATAGTTTTGCAAAAGTAGTTCGGGCGGGAAAAAACTGATATTTCACATGTGAAATACCGGAATTTATTTCACGGATAAATCCCCATAATTCACACCTATCTATATAATAATGTAACAATATCAAATTATCATGTTATTGATATCAATATTTAACAATGTTTAACATGTAATGATATTCTTGAAAGAATGTCTGTATTTTCATCAGCGTCATCTGAAATGTATTGGTAATATGGCGACCAAAATTTTACAAATAATAAGGACCATCGTGGTTTCTACCAACACAATCAGTGCCTATCACCACTAAGGTTGTGAGTTCGAACCCCGTTCATGGCGAGGTCTACTCGATACAACATTATGTGATAAAGGTTTGTCAGTGAGTTGCGTCAAGTTGATGGTTTTCACCGGGTACTCAGGTTTCCTCCACCCATTAAAACTTACCGACACGATATAAATGAAATATTTTTGGAAGTGGCCTAAGCACCATAAACCACAGCCTGCAAATCATATACGAGGTAAACATGTACCATTTAGAAGACCTACATAAAATGATATGGATAGATGTTTTGATTGTAATAAAGTGTTGTTTTAAGGAGCTGCTGCAAGTCATCTTTGACGTGCAAGAAATCTTATATTCTCTATGATTCAAACCCAATGGGCCCTTTTCCACATAGCAAAACCATTGGACACAACTTTCGGAGTAGTACCTGACCAAAGAAGAGTACATCACACCGGAGTACAACCTCGCATCGGGTTAGCACATCACAACATATTAGTACCTCACATTGCAGAAGTATCTCACAGCAGAATAGTACCTCCCTTCGCAGTAGCATCCCACAACAGAGTACTCCCTAACATCGGGGTAGTACCTCGCAGCGGAATAGTACATCTCAGCGGATGTACTATATATTATGTGAACTATATGTATTGAATGAAGAGATGTTTAATTATTATGGTGAGAGCCAATGAAGCTTAATGGTACAATGACACAGACATTTTAAAAGCACGTGACAACATGATAATGGCATAGGACAAATAATGGTAAAAATCCTATTATTTAGTGAGGTATCATTGCCATAATGATAACAATGAATTTGTCGA
Organism: Gigantidas platifrons; assembly: GCA_002080005.1. Taxonomy (NCBI): domain Eukaryota; kingdom Metazoa; phylum Mollusca; class Bivalvia; order Mytilida; family Modiolidae; genus Gigantidas; species Gigantidas platifrons. The sequence continues at coordinate 521,943 of MJUT01019489.1, read as the reverse complement.
TGATTATTATATAGTAGAATTCGTGTTTTTTTACTGCCTTACTTTATCTATCCTTAACACAATACTTGTAGTATGATGAAAATTGCTAATTACTTGTTGACACAAAGTCTAGACCATCTTGACAATAAATCTGGTGATTACAATTTTCATTACGGTACAGCCTGGTAATTCGAACACTTTTGTTGTAACATAATACTAGGAAAGTGATGGTTTGATACAACATAAGTGAGCTGGTGCGATAGACAATGTTACAATCTTATCATCCATCATATCGTTAATACAAACAGGTCTAGACCTGTTTTAACTTCTATTTATTAATCCTTTACCATAAGGCTTATTAAATGTTGTGACTTCACTATAAGAGGGGTGATGCACTACGACTATTTTCATTTCTTATAGGAATCACAATTACTTTACTAAATTAATGTTATAGCACTATAAATTGGTCTTTCCATCAATAGTTCCGAGAAATTACGAAATTATCTTCAATATTTTGAAAACAAAATGTTCATTTTGTATTATCTTGTTAATTTGTTTTGTAAAATGCATTTAAGGTATTCACACAAAAAGAGTACTTCAACGACTGTCGATATAAATATGAGGAAACACGACGGGTGCCACTAGTGGAGCGGAAACCTTTGCCCTTCCGGGGCACCTTAAAATTGGTCTTTCCATCAGTTGTTCCTGAAAGTACAAAATTATTTAGAATATTTGATCCAATGTTCATATTAAGTATGCCTATTTTCTGGCTATCTTTATATATCTACTTTTTTATTGTTTTGTTGTATTTACCATGTCAGGCATGCACGTAAAAACGTTTTTCATCGACAGTCATATGAATATGAGGAAATTACCCATTGACAGGAAATGTAATGTTCACTATTATCTCATCTGTATCACAGAAAAAGGACTCCTACAGGAATTGATGCATATATCTATATCATAAACGTTAGAATGTCCATAAGTGATAAAACTGAAATACATGTTAGAGAATACCGGAGTGGTAATCAAAAATGGGCAATCCAGAGAAACTGGCAGCATAGAATACACAAGACGAAGACAAACAAAACAAAAACACAATACACTATTAGTTGGGCACCAATATACGCAAACAAACACAAATAACGTACATAAGCCATGAGCCCTCCAAAAAAAACAAACAACTGGAGGTAAATTGTAATTCATTCCTTCGATAAAAAACTAAAGATCGAGCAAACCAACTACAAACAGGGGATGAACTCGGGTGTTAAAAAGCAGCTCCTGCTTCACATGTAGCACCTGTCGTGTTACTCTTCTCACAAACCCGGTTATCTGTCACGAACGAGGAAAGGACCAGAGCATGAGTACAACAAACAGGGGATGAACTCCGGTGCTAAAAAGCAGCTCCTGCTTCACATGTGGCACCTGTCGTGTTACTCTTCTCACAAACCCGGTTATCTGTCACGAACGAGGAAAGGACCAGAGCATGAGTACTACAAACAGGGGATGAACTCGGGTGCTAAAAAGCAGCCCCTGCTTCACATGTGGCACCTGTCGTGTTACTCTTCTCACAAACCCGGTTATCTGTCACGAACGAGGAAAGCACCAGAGCATGAGTACTACAAACAGGTGATGAACTCGGGTGCTAAAAAGCAGCCCCTACTTCACATGTGGCACCTGTCGTGTTACTCTTCTCACAAACCCGATTATCTGTCACGACCAGAGCATGAGTACTACAAACAGAACATATCCCGTGGTCTTTTGTCACACAGATATTCTGAAATGGTTAACCAAGTCGTGGTGGTAACCATCAAACTGTCGTAGTGATGACTTTAAGTTAACCACGATAAACTCTTGTTGCAATAGCTTCCTTGTTAGCAGCAACCCTTTATCACGAAAATCATGACAGGAGCCACAAGCTCTGGAATATCGGATCACCTTAGAGATTTTAACTCTATATACAGGTGTTGTTGGAATGTTGCTTGTCCCCAATGCCTGTTCAGAAAAGCAATAATTTTCGCTCTATGCGAGTAGTACAATGTTTTAAGAAGTTGATCCCGAATATTTTAAACTTGCCGGATGAACTAAATGTTAAAGAGCAATATCTTCAGTTTAAAACGTGATGCAAACAAAATGTCAATCCATTAAAACAACTTCAGATAATGATTTTAATTGACAATCCACCAAAGCGCATTTTCACGATGTATTATTATTTCAAGCATTTTATGATAACTAGTGGCGTTGTTAACGTAATTCCATAACACCGAACTCATTTATAATGATATAAGGAATGTATTAACGATATTGTTATGTAATATAACAAGCCGATTATCAAATATATTAAGGAATGTATAATATTATTTCCAGTAAATCGATATGCGTTTTAACCTTGTTATTATTGCTTCTAATTACCAATTCGAAAGGACATTTTTAACGTTAACCAATGTTTCTAAATTTCGTCCTACGCACTATTATGCCTTATTTTCTGAACATCTTTTGACAAAAATGTTCGCTTAAAAACAGAAAAAGAAAACAAGAACAGGTATATAGACAAAGACTGTTGCATATTATTCTTATTCGGAAAAAACGCTTATAAATTATTTGGCTTTCCAATCTTTCGACTTCGAGCGTACCTGATGAAGGCTATTCCAGAAACATCGTACACAGTTACTTATTTCTCACTTTTGAGATAGAGCAGTTCCTGTTTTTGCCGGTGTGAGATTTCCTTGTCTTGTACCCCCCGGTACAAGACAGCTCACACGCGCCTTTTCCCGGTAAAATCTTTACCTCGCTTCAGCGATTTCAATCAAGATTTGAATTACTTTCATTTATCCACGATTCTATTACATAAGTATTTTAAATTAATGTATGTATACTATTCTGCTAGCTAATAATTTAACTATCGTGCACCTTTCATGTTTTACAGTGTATGACTCTTGCAGTCAATGTTTGTTTACTTTGAGTAAATAATAGAGTGCTCTCCCTTGTAAGTAACTAACGTTACCTCCCTTTGACCAAATTCAAATATTTTTTCACAGCCACAGGTGTAGTGTTGAGTTACATTTATCATATATTTATTAAATACATTGTATTTTATTACGAAATACATTTAAAATATACTGCCAAGACACGGATGCATATGAATAAATTGAATATTACTTCAGCAATGGAAACAAAATTTGCGGGAAAACGCTCGATCGGGAATGTAAACAAAACAATTAGGTAACAGTTAATAAAAGTGAGAAATAAAATCAAACACCGGCAAAAAGTGCAAGACAGGGAAATCTCCGACACCCTCGGGTAAGATTTCAATCGTTCGTTGACTCGGCGAGCCTCGTCAGCGAACGATTGTAATCTTACCCTCGGGTGTCGGAGATTTCCCTGTCTTCCACTTTTGCCTGTGTTACTTATATATCTATTTTTATGTCCAAATTTAACATCCAATATATCCAGTCTACGTTCGATTTTTGAGAGTAATTTTAGCATATTTTTGCAGTGTTCAAGACATTTATCAGTATTTAATCTAGTGAGAGTTGACGTAAATATAAAATGAGGTAAATATATTTACTATGGAAAAACTTCTGCCTAGCATGTATCTCATCTGGTGCCTCTAGACCATTGATAATCGAATATAAATATGATAAACACCGAGGACCTTCATTCTTAATTATATCCAATAATGCCATTCTACAACCACGATAGATGCCACCACGATAGATGCCACATTTTCACTGAATAGAGAATATTACAAGGCTTCTACAATATCACACACTTAAAACATTTACAGACTCGTCTCAATATACCTCTCAAAAAGTTGATTTTCTGGCAGATATCAACATCTTGCTGCAAAGTATTTGATCAATTGTGTACAGATAACAAAAGATTACATTGACAATTAGAATGTTGGTTCAAAGTTGCCTATTGTTTTACTGTTACGTACTATGGTCTTGTTTACTATCTAATATTAAGATAATGGCTTAGGCCATCGTCTCTCTTTAATAGAACTAATATTGTACATATGACAACTACTGTGTCACGAAGATTATATATATTATGTATTATGTTATAGATTATATCGTTCTTTATAATAACGATGTTTGTTCTGTTATTTGTGAGGGTTGACCTTTTACTCACATATGGGAAATAAAGGTAATAACAAAATTACCGAACACCGAGCAATCTTCCAAAGGGAAAGACAAAACTCATAAATCAACAAACAGACAAAATCAGTCAACAATCGAAAAACTGGGAAAACCGCAATGGCCCTGACTCTGTACAGATATTTCTAAAGAAATGGTGGGTTGAATCATTTCACTAAGTGGGTTGGTTTTTGAACACATTAAACATGTATAACCCCGTCAACTAGCATTGAAGTGTCTGTACCAAGCCAGGAAAGTGAGAGGTCATGTATTTGTGTGTTCGAGGTATCGATGTTGCCTCTTTCTACGATTATCATATATGATTTTGGAACAGTTCAGACAGTGTGGCGAGGGCCCGGGTGGCTCAATGATGATTTTGGAATTGTTCAGACAGTGTGGCGAGGGCCCGGGTGGCTCAATGAGTTAGGTAGTTAGATGACCTAACAACTCATATAAGCCTATCACTAATGTGACGTGGGTTCGCACCCGGCTTTATAAATTACACAAAAGGGTGCACTCGACTCGCAGCCGAAAGTGATCAAGTTTACCAGTTGCTTGTCCATGGTCGGTGGTTCTCTCTGGGTACTCCGGCTTCTTCCACCACTAAAACTGGTCGCCATGATATTGCTGAAATATTGATGAATGTGGCGTTAAACACCAAAAATTAAATCAATCATCAAATCCGACAGTGTGGTATATTTTGTTTTTCATTCTATTTATCAACCTGATTAAAGGTTTGACGATATCAAAGGGGTCACCAGAGGCCGTAAATTCAATAATAAAGACAAACCATACAATACAATGTCCTAAAGATAATTTTGTTATTACCCTTATATTCATGCTTGTATTGTATTATTGAATTACTTAATAAAATATGTTTACACTAAAGATAAAGGAAAATGGATTTATTTAAATAATTTACAAGAATTATTATTAATCCAAATCATATGTTCGGTTCACATAAAATATATAAACCATTTTTTTTTTGCCATGGAAACTGATATCTTAATGATGAAAATATTTAATGAATTTCCGAAGGCATGTCTACTGACGATCTTGGTTCTGACTTGTTACATCTACATTGCGGATATAAAGACGATATGGCTCTACCACGTACGGGTTTAATTGAAGAAGAAAACATTCATACTAATAAATCTGAATTTCTTATATAACTATAGCACCACGATTAACATCCGTAACGCGCATTTTGTCTCATGTTGGTTACATTTGGAAAATGTGTATTTCTTTGATTTTTTGCTAACCGTGAAACAAGTATTTCTTACTTGTTTTAGAGAAAATGTCAAGAATATAATTTTGACGTTTTCTAAACATTGAAATTATATTTCCAGCGCAATTCAAATACTTGAGGCTGTGTGTTTTCATTTGTTCTTTTGAATTCAACGCGTGACATGTCTTACATTTGTATAAATCATCTAACATCATTGGACAACCATACACATACATCTGTGAAGCTTTTGATATTGGTATAATTCTGGACTATCTCTGGTTAAACTTTTCAAAAAGGATATAATTTAACATTCTTTAAGAAGACTTTAAAGATACCAAAGGGGCAATCAGAATCCGTATATCGAAGAATAATAGAGAACACAATGGCTAAATATTTGAGTTCATATAGAATACAATGTCTGACTAAGTAAGCAATGTCTTGTTCAACTAGGTGGTGTTTAAAGTACGATGACGGTGACACTCTCAACATACGGAACCCGCTATGGTCCACAATAATGTTTCCTGTATTATAAACTTTCTAACGAGAGGGCATCCTGTATCCGCAACCAGTAAACGCTCTGTGAGCTGAGTTCTGGGAAAAGTCACCAGTACTCAGAATAGCATTGAGAGAACAAGTTTAACACTTATATATAAACCTATTGAAAGGTAATTACCGGTTTTTAGTGGGGTTCGTAAGTACGTTGTACTCAAGTGTCCTATCCAATTTGTAATTTTGTGACAAATAAAATACGTTTAAACTAAACTCGATCTTTAGTTTTATATGTATGCTTTGTAAATCGTTGTTTGTCCTTTTGTACTTTTTTCTTTTGGCCATTGTGTTGTCTGTTCTTCTTCGATATACGGATTCTGATTGCCCCTTTGGTATATTCAAACCCTTCTTATCGGCAAACAAAATGTATATAGCCAATAATACAGTAAATAATATATAAAATAATATTTGAAGTCATTCCATTAGATAGATATTTATGAAATGATACTGTAATGTGGTTTAACAGCGTAAAATATGTAATAAAAATCAAATCAAAGCGTTTACTTTCTTAACCTCTAATCGTACAGTCGTTATAAAGTTTACTTTCTTAACCTCTAATCGTACAGTCGTTATAAAGTTTACTTTCTTAACCTCTAATCGTACAGTCGTTATAAAATCAAAGCGTTTACTTTCTTAACCTCTAATCGTACAGTTGTTATAAAGAAAAAACATTATAATAATAATAATGTTTTTTGCAAGTAAACTCTCTATCATTGACTTCTGAATTGTTATGTTTTGATAAAAACAATTACACTAATTGCAGCAACGGTCCTAATAAGATAAAACTCTGGACCACGAAGGCAACGTCCGGAAAACGGGGGAAAATAAATTATATCCATTGGTTGTCTTACAGGGAAGAAGTCAATCTGATAAAATACAGATATTTAGTCATAAAAGATTGGATATTTATAAGATTTATTGAGGATGATACAGCTAGTATCTATGATCAATGATCAATGACGTTGCCTTTAGAACTATTTGCAATTAAATAATATATACTTTTCAAACTCAGTTTAAATACGCAGTTTCGTGCATTATAATTACAATTTACTGTAACTCTAACAATAAATTGTCAATATAGCCTTGTGTTGAAATTTTAATTAAAAAGTCTACTTTTGTATAATACGATATTGGCATTTCTAATTTAAAATTGTGACCTTGAGCACATTCGTGGATTGAAATTCGTTAAAACGTCAAATGAAGCAGTCATATCAGGACAATAAATATTTAATGATTCATTTAACATCACAAAATGACAGTTTATATTATCTCTAGTATAATTATAACCGGGATGATACATTTTGTACTAAATAACTTTTGAGAAAATTCACATCAATAGAATGCTACAGAAAAAAGAACAATGCAATTATCAAGAACTAACTCTATGTTGTAGTTTCATAAGACATGACTAACGTTGTGAGTTCGAATCCCGTTCAGGCGAGGTGTGCTCGATACAACATTATGTGATACAGTTTGTCAGTGACTTTCAGCAGGTCGGTGGTTTTCTCAGGCTACTCCGGTTTCCTTCACCAATAAAACTGACCGCCACGATATAACTGAAATTTTGTTGAAAGTGGCGTTAAACACATTAAACCAACCAACCAATCAAGAATAAGAAATGATAAAATAGATAAGCGGTTCTCTTTTATAGGACTGCTATTACACATGTGCAAACTGCTGGTGCCACGAACACAAATTTCTTTACAACAACGCCAATCATTTTGTATAAATAAATATGGGTTGGCATTTTACTCATATGTTAACGCTAGGTTCTCGTGTTTAACGCCACTTTCAACAATATTTCAGTTATATCGTGGAGGTCAGTTTTATTGGTGGAGGAAACCGGAGTACCTGGAGAAAACCACCATCCTGCCGTAAGTCACCGACAAACTTTATCACATAATGTTGTATCAAGTATACCTCGCTATGAGTGGGATTTGAACCCACAACGTTAGTGGTGATAGGCACTGATTGCATAGGTAGTTGTAAATCTGTACTAACGGTCTAGTATTTTTGTTTTTTTCATTCTTAATTTTCAAATTTAACACAACTTTATTGAAAGCAACAATACTTAGAATTAAAAAACAAACGTTTTAGCTATATTTGGTTTTCTGTTTTTTTCCACTTAGTAAACCTAAGCTTACGCTCATATATGATGCTCATTTAACAGAAATCCTTTTAGAATGGAGAAAAATGTAATGTATTTGAAGAATTACCGATGTCGTATAGTAAACCTTCCGCATAGCAAACCTTCCCCCCGGAATGTTTACTATATAGTAAGCATTCCCCCTCGGAATATTTGCTATATAGTAAACCTCCCCCCGGATATTTTACTCTATAGTAAATATTCCCCCGGGGGAAAATTTGCTATATAGCAAACATTCCCCAATCCATAGCCGATCATCCCCCCAGATATTTTGCTATAGAGTAAATGTTCCCCCTTAATCCGGATAATTACTATTGATTCGGAATTTAGCACCTTAATCGTGTTAATTTTAATTGTTATATACCATTAATTATATCCGGTTATGATTAAAAGGTAAACAAACACGTGCTTTGCATTCAAAACAAATGTACGGAGCCATTTTGCAGTATAATAGCACATATTCCGCCTATAATACGTAAAATCCGAACCGTTTACGGTTAGGTAGGAAGGTTTACTATGTGGAATAAATACTATATAGTTAACATTCCCCCATGGGGGAAGGTTTACTAGATAGTAAATCTTCCGGGGGGTTAATCTACTATGGGGGAGGTTTACTGTATGACACCGGCATCTGTTGTTATAACCGTTGTCTGACTCCAGTGACTAGATTTGCGACCATCAAGTCAACAATTGATGGTGAGAAATCTCCAAATACACTATATTTATCTTCTAATTGATATTTTCTGAACTTTGACAGTACATTTGAGAGTAATTATGATTACGCACCAAATCATTTACGGTGTAGAATCAATTACAGTAAAATATTGCCATGCGGTCACCTCTATTAAGCAGTCACCTGTATTATAAGGTCAGTTTTTCCTGTCCTGTCATAGTATATTTTATATGAATTGAACCTCTTTTAAGAGACCTGTCTTATAAGGCCACTTTTTGGTGACCTCTTAATACAGGTTTGACTGTATATCTTTATTAATTGGTTGTACTCAATGTTCTTTTTTTTTCAGCGCAAAGCCTCTCCCCTTATTATATATTCTCAAACAAGTTAATTATGATGACGTTTTAATGTAGTTTATATAAGAATCCATAAGAATTACCATACTATTAACTTTCGTTTGCACAACCGTATTTTCTTATTCATCATGATTACAGAAACTCCTACAGACTGGAATGACATATCATTTGACATTTAACAAGGTAAATCTATAAGTTATTTGTAATTAAGGAACAAAATATCCACAAACGTCAAATAATCGACATCTAAAGCGACTTAAGACGGAATCAGTTGGGAAGAAAAACATATTTTTCATAAGAAACTTGATGATAATACCCATGCTTAAAGTGAAATATGACGAAATTATTATATAAGTAGAAAATAAAGAAAGAACATACACATCTGTTTTCATTACTTGTTTGTTTTTTTTTAATCCTGTAATGGTGTGATTTTGGGGATAATAAAGGGGATAAAATAAACTTAAGTGTTATTTAGTCATGGATCTAATAAATTTTCTGTCATCTGATTCATATTGGGCGACAGAACGAAACAGTATCAGTATAGACGGGGACACCATCAAAAACTATTGGAACGACGCTTGTGTCAGCTATTTTCAGACAATTTCGCAGTTTCTTTCAACTTTTTAACATTGCAGAATAAGCACAATATACATATATTGTCGGTAGATATTTAACATAAATTTGCAGTCGCAGTGAAACAGGCTAGAAAAGCTCAACGCAGACTCGCTTTTCTACCTGTGTCTAAAGTTTCTACAAATACATTTTTTTCCTGACAATATAGGTATAGGTCTATTGTATAGATCTGTGTATTTGTAATAAATATTCACGTATATTATTAACCTTGTAAAAAGTATACAATGTATACATCACCACTAACGTTGTGAGTTAGAATCCCGTTCGTGGCGAGGTGTGCTCGATACAACATTATGTGATAAAGTTTGCCAGTGATTTGCTGCAGGTCGGTGGTTTTCTCCAGGTACTCTGGATTCCTCCACCAATAAAACTGATCACCACGATATAACTGAAATATTGTTGAAAGTGGCGTTAGACACCATAATCCTAACCTTAACCTCTGTACATTTTAATAAATTCCATTTACTTCTGTATAATAAATTAATGTAGGTTATCATTGGTTGTATATCGATCACATGTTAACTATAGGCTTCCGTATGAAAATGATGCTTAAACAAAACTTTGTTTCTTGTATTATATTATATATGCATCATGTTGAGAAAAAAAATCCGTGTGTATTGATGTAATATATTATTGCTTTTTTAATTTGGCCCTGCAGCAAAGTTATTTCATTAATTAAAAAAAATGTACGGACAAATAACAACATTGGTCGTTACGATCCGATATTCCTGCACTTACGGTATCTGTCATTATTTCCTTTATATAGGGTTGCTGCTAAAAATGAAGCTACTGAGCCACTGGGTTCCTTGTTGCTAAATTGAAGTCATCACTTCGAAAGTGTTATGCTCACACCGTTACGGATTATATATGTCACAAATGACAACGAGAGTAACATGACGGTGCCACGAGTGGAGCAGGAACTGCTTACCCTTCCCTTCTGTGTAGTATAACCATTTTCATCTTATTTGAATTCGAAATCAACAAAAAAAAAATATCTATACATTTTCTACTATTGAAATCTGATAATGCTTCAATGGCTTCCTTCACCTTTCATGTCATCCAACAAATTACTACTCGAAATCCCAATTTTCTCATTTAATATTGCACTGACTTCTCTACATGACATATACAAATACGTCCTACACTGACTTCTCTACATGACATATACAAATACGTCCTACACTGACTTCTCTACATGACATATATAAATACGTCCTACACTGACTTCTCTACATGACATATACAAATACGTCCTAGCTTGATTGGTTGTACAAGCAATACTGTGTATATAATGTCACCGGATCCTTAGTTCTAATATTTAGTCATATTTGTTATTCCTTTCCGCCTCGGAGTGTGCCATTATATATATTAGTTCACAAATATTGTCTGGTCTAAAACTGGTTAACATATAAATGTCACTTCTGTGTACCCGAGTCTCGTTAGTGCAGTCTGTGATTATATGTGACTGTAAAAGGAGAGACGTATCGTCATCAGAAATAATATGATGTTATGAACTTTACACAGCTGTGGTTATTTTTTCCTTAGGCGAGCTCCGACCAAGATGTCTAAGACGGAACTTTAGTTTATTAGTTTCCGTCTTTCAAATGCAATTTTTCCTTAGGCGAGCTCCGACCAAGATGTATAAGACGGAACTTTAGTTTATTAGTTTCCGTCTTTCAAATGCAATATATATATCGTTGGAAAGAAATACAATCTGAAAACTATTGTTTATTTATTCATTCTAATATTTGAATTGTCCTTGAAGCTTTTGATTTCTTACGTTATTATTCTAATATTTGAATTGTCCTTGAAGCTTTTGATTTCTTACGTTATTATTCTAATTTTTTAGTTGTGTTATGGACATACAAATGATATACCATATGTTATAAAAGAATGTCCCGAATGTAAAAATAGAAATGCATATATTTTCACTGTACTTATCCATCTTATCATTATTGCTCTATCCATCTTCAGGCTGATGAATTGTATCGTATTCATCATCCAAAACAATTATCATAATTATGTAAGTGAGACACATTTACGATATTAGTACCAGTTTGCTTCAACACTGTAAGGGACATTCTCTGAAACAGAATCTGAAAAACAAAGTTTTATGAAATCCTCATCTTTGTTGTGAGAAAATTATGAGTTATTCAATAATTTATTGCTAATCATATGTGAACATCGATAAGGTATCAATTAATTACCGTATAAAAAGTGAATATCAACATTTAACTATATCATGTCTACCACTCTGCAAAAAAGCGATCAAAGCTTTGTCAGTGTATATACGTACATTAACCGCAATTTAACAACATAATACATCTACATTATTTTAAATATTACAATATGCAACAGAAGATAATTTTTATTTTTGTATTAAATCTTGTTGTTATTATACTTAATTATTAATAATTTTCCATAATTTAGCTCTAATGCGAAAATACACACATGTGGTCATACCTGATTATAGAATTCTGGATAATTAGAAACTAAAGGATTTAATTAATCATTGTTTAATTAATAACTAGTCGTAACTAGCTTCTGTTTGATATATTACACATCTGCGTTCGCAACATATATCTTATTGCCAAAGTTTTCTAGACTACATTTGGAGTACTGATACTTGTCTGATAACAACCACAATTCATTACAACACTCTTTGGCTACGTGTTACTGATAATTGTCATAAGTATCCTATTTAGACGGAACTAATAGTATTTTCTATTGACAATTAGACAATATATTGACACACCCATTATGTGAGCGATCAAATACCATAGTCATTTTAGCACCATGCCATTTTGGTAACGAAAAGCTTAAAGATACCAATGGGGAAACCAGAAGCCGTATTCGCCATATTCAATAGAAACGTAAATATCCAATTTAGTGCACACGACGTGTTTCTGGAATAACCTTCATCAGGTATGCTCAAAGTCGAAATATTGGAAAGCCAAATAATTTAAAGTTTTAGGAGCAATAAAACAAAAGGACCTAAACAAGATAGCTAAACTGAACTAACGTTACTTATGCCTGAGTGAAGAGAACCTTAATTTTATGTCAAATATTGCTAGAAACAATGAAACTGGAGATTGAAACACTAGAATTCAGACTGTGCAGATCAAACCATGATGGCTTATCATATGCTTATATCGCTTTGTTTCATCACTTATATTTCCAAATTGTAACACCGGTTATAATACTGTCATGGTGTCATTTTTATCATTAATTCAGATTTTTGTGATATGTCGTTTTGAACAAAAATTTTATATATTTTAATTCAAACTTCAAAGATCGTCTCCATAAATTTTAAATTTCCTTTAGACATGCTTTTCATTTTAAAGTAATTCATTTGTAAGAAAACTTAGTTTTTGATATTCAACATTCTCATGGGAAATTTGTGAATTTGATTTGTATTGGAATTTGTCATTTCTTATTTTCTTTGTATATAATTCTTTGATGACTCTAAATCTGTTGACAGATTTGAACTCCCAATTAAGGTGACATGCAATTACATGTATTTTTGATAAAGACCATTGTTGTCTACAGGATTAAGAAGTTCTTTGTGTAAATAACATATGGCAGATTAGCGATGCAATTAGCAAATTTTATCAGAATTTACGTAAATGTTAAGAAGTCTAGTTTACGCCCCTTTTTTGTCTACATTGATCTTCGTTCCCTAGGTTTTTGATTGATTCTAAAATTTGATTGGACGAACCTGAAACAATCCCCAAAATTTGGACATTGACTTTATTTCCAAAAAGCGTCACTTTTACATGCGCTTTGCTGAAATAAAGATCATAAAACTAATTACAAGTTTTATTTACAATTGTTTCAGGTGAGTCAAATATTTTTCGTTGAACTTTTTATTTTTATTTTAATTCATGAAATTCATAGTTTTAGGTATTTGATTATAATTCCAAGATAAGAATTTTATTTTATCACAAGATTTAATTGGTAATTCTTTGTCTTGTTTTAAAGAATTTTAATGCCTCTCTTAGATTTTGTTGTTAAAGAAAGTTTCTCGTTATAATTGTTAATTATGAATTATTCCTAAAATTCATATAAATTATTATGTTAAAGGTACACATTATCTTGTATGTATATAAATTGAATTGTAAATATGTTTTACTAAAAAGGTCATTATTTCATATTGAAATATCATGTATACATCTACATTTTACGACAATCCATCAATGGTGATGATTACTTGTCGGGCGCAGCGCGAACAGACAAAAAGTTTCTAAAAACAGTGCAGATATAAACAGTGACAAGATAAAATTATATACAAAAAATGTATTTACAGACTGAAGTTTGGTGTTTAGTAGTAATGGCTTTGGGCCAATGATTTAAATTGGTCCAAAGTGGATGCCATGAGTGTTGCATGTGGCAAAGAATTCCATAAGACAACTGTGTGTGGGAAAAAACTGTACTTGAAATAATTTGTTCTAGTGTTGAAAAGTTGGTACTGTAAGATGTTAGAATTCCTGGTGTGCATGATGGGTTGTTTCACAAGGTAGAGGTTAGGATTTATTGCTACTAGGTTGTGTGTGATCTTATACAACATAGTCACTCTATTGATGTTTCTTCTGTTTTCAAGTGTGTTCCAATTGAGGTGGTTAAGCATAGATGTAACACTGCTTGTGTTGTGATACCTTTTTGTTACATATCGGGCTGCTCTTCTTTGGACACTTTCTATTTTATCAATGTGTTGCTTAGTATGAGGTGCCCAAATTGAAGAACAGTACTCCAGATTTGATCTTACCATGGATTTGTATGCCAGACTTTTAGTCTCTTCCTGTTTGATCTGTAAGTTTCTACGCAAAAAGCTTAAGATTTTATTGGCTTTTGCAGTAATGTTGTTGATATGTGTGTCCCATGACAAAGTGATACCTAAATATTTTGCAGTATTTACTGACTCAAGTACGTGACCTTTGAGTGTATAATTGAATGCATGAGGTGTGTGTGATCTTGTTACACTTAAAGAATTACATTTTTGTGGATGATACTGCATACCCCATGTTGACCCCCAGAGTTCTAGTTTATTTAAGTCCATTTGCAGAGTGACACAGTCTTGGTGGTTGTCTATTTTTCGATATAAGATACAATCATCTGCAAATAAGCGTGTTTTAGAAGAGACTGATGCTGGTAAGTCGTTAATGAAATGTCAAAGATATTTTAGGCAAATTGGTAAATCTTTTGTGTGAAGTTTTTATTCGCATTCAAGAATAATAGTTAAACTAACTTGTACTTCTCATTCAAATAATTTAAGTCATGAATGCAAGGGTAAGGTTTAATTATTTATATGCTTTTAAGGCAAGATTTCTGTTGCGAAACTAAAAAGACAAGAAATGGTCAAGCAAACACAAGTTTTGTTTACATATGTAATGTGTAAAATAACATAGACAGCGTGTCATGTATTTTCATTTAGGCGATCTTGTTATTCCATGTTGATAGTTTTATTTCCTTCATTTTGAACAAAACAATGCTTTCCACATTAATATCTTTTATTTATTTAAGTATATTTTATCTTTAAAATATATTGTTAGTTCCCCATCCCATAAATTCTATTAATGCACTACAGAGTTATTTCCCCTTCCTTTTCAGAAAATATTTTTGTCGGTTAAGGACTCATTTGAATTGGAGATTTTTGGGTAGATTAGTAATATGTCAAAATTAGTGTATACTCAAAGTTCTGCATAATAATATTTAATCTGTTATTTATGCTCAAAGGTTTTTAACTTGCTTTTGAATGGACATATTAATTATTCTTTGTTCATGAATACAGGCAAGTTACATCATTGCAGTTGTTTATTAAGTTGTATTTGTATACAATATGCCTTATGTTATATTTGCATTATTATCATTATTATTGCTTATCACAGACTTTTACATGCGCTTTGCTGAAATAAAGATCATAAAACTAATTACAAGTTTTATTTACAATTGTTTCAGGCCTTAGCTCCAGTCTCCATAGACGTTAAGGTAGTCCGTTGGAAAAGTCCGACTCCAAACCCAAAAACACCCAATCTCCAATTCCGACAATACGCTGCACAATTGTGTTGTTTCGTCGTATATGATTGGTGTTGCTACATGTCGACGGTGAACCACCTTCTGGAATAGCTGGCCTCGCGTTCGGTTTCTTACAGAACTATGTAATGTCTATATATATTTGTGTTGTGTTGTAACCAAGTCTTAATTATTTTAAAATATAAAGTCTCCTCTAAATCTACGGGTTTAAATATAATTTAATTTCAAATCATTGTCGTAGTTGGTAATCTCCAGCATTTATTTTTTCTCTCAATTATCTGTTTCTAGTCAATCAATTCTAAATCTAATTTTAATCAGGAGCTTTTGGTATTTTTTGTTTTTGTGAGAGTTATATATATTGATGATAGACAGCTTGACGTGTTTTGTCGATAGCATCTTACCCTATGGAAGAATAAATGTATTTTTCAATCACATCACTCTTTATAATGGCATTAATTCTAACACTGACTTTGTTTAATATACTTGTAGGAGTATATATATTGTAGTATACATAGTTTAACCAACAAATCATCCAAATGTCAATAGTTAAAATAAATGAGTTTATTTAAGTTGCATTGATGTTTCTTTTCATTGAATTGCGTTAAAATGTCAATTAGTAGGCCTATGGCCTATGTCTTATTTTTGTTTGTTGTTGATAATTGCAATTATAATTTTATTAATAAGTTTTCAATTTGTTAATAGTTTATGTGCACTGGAATATAGTTAGTTGGTGTTAAAATTGAAAAGTAGAATTCTTTTAATTAAAAGAGCTGAAATACTGCTCGGTGGATATTAAGCATATAATCAATCATATTTTTGAAGTATTGTTTATAATATCCTTTGATGTGGTATCTAGGGCAATATATGTTAACTGGTTGATTATTACTTAACGTCAAGTTGTCAGTATGGTGACTAATGTCATAAGAATAGGCTGGGAATTCTACTTTGAAAATCCATTTTGCATTTTCAAATTTTTGATTTTTTTTTTTACACAAAAATCATGGTTATTTCTAGCTTTAAAAACAATTGTTCGAAAAGATTTGCATATACACAATACATATACATGGAACAAACATTCCCAATAGATAGCTGTTACTAAATTTAAAATGTATGACAAGCTCGATCCAACAGATACTCCCATACAGAAGATAACGATAGCTATGGAGAGTTAATACTGTGAAAGATAGGATATATAATGGGCCAAATGAGATACGGTAGAACACAAATAATTATTACAGGCAACTAGCTACGAGAGGAACAGTTAAAGACGCGTTTTTGGAATAAAGCTCATCAGTTACCCTCAAAGTAAAAAGTATTGGAAAGCTAAAAAATGATATACATTTGTATTGATATAATGTTAAAATTATAATTTCTGAAATATGTTCCACTTGTCGTAAGCTCTTCCCGATCCTTTCCCAATTCATGACTTATCATCGGGTTTGTAAGTAGAGTAACACGACGGGTGCCACTAGTGGAGCAGGAACTTCTTACCCTTCCGGAACATCTGAGTTCACTTCCGGTTTTTAGTGGTGGTTCGTGTTGCTCGATCGTACGTTTTATGTGTAATGTTTTGTAGATCGTTGATGGTCATTTTGTCCATTGTTTTTTCTGTCCGTCTTCGATTTACGAATTCTGATTACCTCATTGGTATCTTCAAACTCTTATTAATGATTTTAAGCTACATAAAATTGAAGAAAAAATGGTAGGAACAGCATGGGAACTTTCTATTTTATTGCATCTTAATCCGATAATTACAGTTACAGAAATGGTTTATTTACAAAATCAATGAGGAACAACTGATATGGAACAGTGACACAGTGAGCAATACTTCCTGAAGAATGCTGATGCGTAATTAACAATCGAAAACATAATGGAAAGAGATAAAATATAACACGCATTCAATGTAGATTAAGATCAAGTATCATATATCATTGACAAGCAAAAGTCCTGTTTGTTTCTAGAAAAACCGATCATTTCAGATGTAATGTATCCCGCAATGCGCTAAGAATAATGTTTTTGCATAATAAAAAGCAGAAATAAAAACAGAAATAATAAAACAAATAAATAAAAAAGTAAAACAATGTCATATTACAACAGAAATATATATTTATGTTTGTGAAGCATCTCTTAGTTTTCACATTTTAAGCTCTCACCTAAAAGTTGTGGTGTAGATGTATAGTTTATTATGGGTAATTATATAACTGGTGTTTGAAGCTTTGAATATAACAGGTTTCCAACCATTAGGGTGTTTATTCTGTTTGTATTCATGATGCATTCTGGTTTAACCTGTCAGCATTGTATAAAACCAAAATGAAGTCCGAACGGTTTGCGTCACATGCAAATGTATATTTGAAAGAAGAACTTACAGTGAATCATATTATTCTCAAAGTACATTAAGTCTGACTTCTTCAGAAAACAGGGTTGTGGCAGCAGAATTAATATATCTACTTCATTAGGATTTGTAGAATGCTAAATAAATATATGTAGCATTCATGCAGAGAGGGAAATGTAGTTTAATGTTGAGATCTCTTTCTCCCCGGGGCACATAAGTTGAGTGTGCTAAATATTCGACGAAACCGTTTTTAAAATTATTGACATTTGCTCTACCAGCGGTCAAAATCAGTCTTTAGACTCACTGTGACACTAGGTGCTACAAGGTTAGTGTCAATCAAACGTGGATTCTGAAAAAGTCCAAAGATCTGCTTATTGGACATACAAACAATGTTATTCTCATTAAGACATTTGGCGTGGCTACTCACTACCATAGACAAAGCTATTCTACACTCTGAGGTAATTTTGTATTTCAATAGAAGAAAATTCCAACGGTAATATTCCACATCTACTCCACAAATCCTTCTTAGGAAAACATCAAACTTCAAAATACAGATAAAAACCAAAGACACCAACAAAGGCAAAAGGAAATGCTATGGTAGCCCGCTGCAAAACAATATTTTTTTTAGAAAATAGTCATAAATTCACATTTCATTGGTGGATAGGAATTAAAATGACTCCAAATGCTGGAGCTTTTCATAAAGATAAGATTATGTTTTGTTTTTAATCCTGTCCGTGTATGTATATTTGAATTATGCTTACTCGATACTAAACAACAAATATTAAGCGAAGCATTTGCACTTAAAATAATGCTAAAGATGTTCATTTTTTGACATTGTAATCGAATACCGTTTAGATGCCATTTATCATATTGAACCACAATCCGTCAAATAAATACAACTAACTAAAGAAAATGTGCGGGATATATCAACTCGTGGGAAAGGTCATACTGCTTGGCGTTCTCGTTAGAATATCCTTATATTCAATAATATCTTAATTTACCTGATCGTTTGTTAAATTCATCAGACAATTACAAAGCACAATACATTGATATTTATTCTCATTGTAAGATAGCACAACACGTGTGAGCTAAAATTCTAACTGTAACACAGGTGGGTTGAAAGCACATGTGTCAGCTAAAAGTCTAACTGTAACACAGGTGGGTTAAAAGTGCAGACGTTAATATAGATAAAATATTTAACACAGCCTGGTATCTTTCGGGATCAAGTGGTGTAGATACAGTGTATGGTTGTCACATGCTTGAGACGATTGTAATATTAATTTCATGTGTCTATATCATAAAATGATCCTATGCAATTATTAGTTAGATTTCTGTCAAATGAATAAGACAAAAATATTGGTGCATATACCATTGCCACAGGATTAAACAAATGTATAATAACGGCATTTGGTTTGATCTTACGTAACAACCCAGTTAATGAGGCTATATTTGTATATAGAGTGCATTTCTTTCTAACCAAAGTTTTGTAAACGTTGTGTGTCGTTTGTTGAACGCTGCAAAAGTAGAAACAAATACTAGTACATCGTTTAATCACAGAGTTTATTGACCCTGTTTGACCTGAAAATATGCATGCACATGTTGTTGGTAAATAAACTCATAATTACCCGCGATGATGATATAGAAACAAAGGACATGGTTATTTTAGCAGTGTGCACACAATATTTTGGTGAAAGTTCATCTTCTTCATCTGATGAATCTTCTGAAGATAGTGATGATGAAGCTCTTTTATTGAAAACAGCAGTTGCAATGATAGAAAGAAGGGCAATGCCTAAAATTGCTTCATTTGTTGACATTGTTTTGAGTTACGACAACCAGAAATTCCACGTGTTGACAATTGATTCAGCGTTGAGATTAGAAACAAATGCAGCGTTTATAGCAACAAACAATAAACGACAAACTGTAGACGCACATTTAGCGAGTGCATAGTTTGTCAAAGTTTGTGCAAACTTTACAAACGTATGTTAGAGCAAAATGCTCTCATAGTCGTTTGAATCGTTTGTGTTAGAAAGAAATGCAATTATAGTGTATTTGTCCTAAGGGGCTAAATGATTCGTCATTATGCTAAACGAATCGATGAGATAGTGTACCAATAGTGTGGATTCGGAACCCACTGAGAGAAGAAAATAGCTGAAATTCTTAACACTATATATTGTTTTCCCAAACCAGGACTTTGCTTTTTATTGATATTTTCTGCTAAATGTATATAACGTGAGTTCATCCCAGGTTTTTACTGGAGATATGTTTTTTCTTGCATGGTATGATGTCGATCATTGGTTGTCTCTTAGGCGTTTTTGTGGTCATTTAATTCGGTTGTTTCGAATCATGTCAATTCCGACCACGTTCCGTCTTTTTCGTGTCTTGACGTCTGAACAAATTAGCAGGCGACTTCCGGTGTTTACGCTATTACTGTGACAACGTCAGCATATCATAGTCGTAGATGCGGTAGATTATAAGTAATTGTAATATGGAGACGCAAAGGAAACCGCTGAATAAATACCGGTGTTCGGTACCCCACTATCTGTCTTATATAAGAAATACAAAAAATGTATATACATAAAGGCAGATCGTTTTCCTTTCATGATGCTGACAGCCGCAAATAAAGAAAGAAAACAAATTTAATTTTAAAGAATTATTTGTCTCTGCGTTGAAGTCTTTGATACAAATAAAATAATTTAATTGATATCTGTCTTTTACAGAAAATGTTAAGATATTTTTAACTTGAGAATCGTACGTTAAAACGGCACATATCGATTGGAGTTTTGTTTGTGTACATTGACACCGGAAGCTCAGGGCTAGCAGTTCCATCGAAATCACGTGATCTGGCAGACGAAAATATTTTTTTTTTGACGGAATGGAAATGATTCGAAACAACCGAATTGGCTTGTTATCGAACCTTCAAACCTCAGATGTTTGATCTAACTCGTAATCAATGTCCCTGGTCAGACACTATTTAATAAAATATAAAGCTAACACTAGCACATGGCAACCTCAATCTAAGAGAAGCGATGATACTTGTAATAAGAAGAGTTTGAAGATACCAAAGGGACAATCAGAATCCGTATATCGAAGAAGAACAGACAACACAATGGCCAAAAGAAAAAGTACAATAAATAATTCAATAAAGGAGACAAAAAAATTAATTGTGATAATAATGAGACTTGTATGCATTCGGAAAATGAGCAGAAACCTTATATAGTAAAACGTGGAAAGTTACACGCTTCTGAAGA
The DNA here is from genome assembly GCA_002080005.1 of Gigantidas platifrons. NCBI lineage: Eukaryota > Metazoa > Mollusca > Bivalvia > Mytilida > Modiolidae > Gigantidas > Gigantidas platifrons. The sequence continues at coordinate 500,630 of MJUT01019489.1, read as the reverse complement.
CAACGTTAAAGATCGAATGAACGTAGAAGAAACCTCATAATAGAAGTAATCACAATCCGCTAGAACATCACCATAGTATATGCTGTTATGGTGGTGATTGAGTTGCATATAATTGTTTTATTCTAATTACCCCCTTGGTATCTTCAAACTCTTATTAAGCAATACGGGAACGGTCAAAAACAGATATGTCCTACATGGGGCACATGATAAGATGTAACAAGATGTTGTACGCTATGTCGTGCTAAGAATACCCCCACTCATTCATTTGTAAGTCGCACGGTAAACAGGAAGTAGATGTGCGGTAAACCTGGAAAGGGGAGACACGGTACAAGTCACCATTCCAAAGCAATATATTAAATATAAAATCATTTCTTCCAGTAGAAGCTGAGATAACTGTTACGAAAGTTTTCATTACGGCAAACATGAAAAATTCTAAGTTGCACTGTAAACAGGAAGTAGATGTGCGGTAAACCTGGAAAGGGGAGACACGGTACAAGTCACCATGCCAAAGCCATATATCAAATATAAAATCATTTCTTCCAGTAGAAGCTGAGATATCTGTTACGAAAGTGTGAACAAACGGACGGACGGACGGACGGACAAGGTGATTGCAATATAGCCCCCTCTCTAAGAGTGGGGGGTATAATAATATAAACGAGTGATCACTTTATGCTGCGTGCTTATTATTCAAAATCTAACTTACAATTCTCTAACAATATACAAATTCATATTACTATAAGTATGTATGCATTTTACATATTTAAGAACAGGAAATTAACCCTGACACCTCCAATATAAAACTTTGGGTAAGGTCGCTGTGACCAGACGTATATCTTAAATTTACCGTCAATACATATCATTTATGAGTAATGAGAACTTAACATGATCAAAAATACATTAATTTCAACATAATGAAATATCTATAGCTCGAACGAAACTGAAACATCGTATCAAAATTAATTCAAAATAGTGAATGTACATGGCATGACGCTCCCAGTATTAATTACATCTAAACTTCCAACAACTGCAAATACAAAAGTGCAAAACATTAATAGTGAAGCTTACGAGCGTCATCATACTATAGGAAAACCCGAAGAATAACAAACAATGTTAACAGAATATGGGTTGCGTTGTGATTTCTAAAATAAACATCAAAGATAAACATATTAATTTAGCGTATGCCATTTAAAGTGTATATTCTGTAATTCTATTCGACAAAAACTAACAAAGCAAGCAAACAAACAAAACATAACATAACATAGCAAAAGCAAGCAAACAAACAAATTATCCAACAACAAAAAATACAAACAGGCATAAAGATAACAAAGCACCCCCGCCTCCCCCAGAAAAAAAATATGCAACATCACAGCCCAATTCAGATAGGATATTAAATGTTTATGGTAGCATATATTGCACTAATCATTTTGTTTTCAGTGAAATATTACTATGGCTACAATGATAAATTGATTCCAAAATGTTTGAAGATACCATAGGGGTCATCATAAATTGTAAGTAGAAGAAGGAAGGACAATGGAATTGTCAACAGAAAAGGGAGAAACTGGTTTACAAAACAAGCAAAAACCCACAATTGACCAACTTCTCAATTTCTTAATTACAATCAGATTGATTATTTAAATAATGTATCAGTCAAATTGTATATGGTTGACAATATATCATCATCAAACATTTTATATGGTACAACGTACACCAATTAAAACTACATTAGATTTTAAAAATACCATTTTAATGCTGATTTAATTAATTAATTTGATGACGTTTTATGACAAAGAAGGTAATTGAATTTTGTAATTATTTGTTTAATGTGGAAATTTTATTAAGAGTTTCCGGTTGTTTTGATGATTTATTTTCTAAAATCTAAATTGTTGATATCGTATCAATGCGTATACGTACTGGAAATAATGTAAGTTAAACTATTTATTTAATAAAATGCATTGACAACTGATTGGAAATGTCAAACGTTGTTTATAGTGGTATTTATTTAATTTGTTTGATGATTTTAATGGTTTGTCTATAAAATTGCTTTTAACATGGTTAAGGTACTTGGACTGAAAACGTATAATTACTTAAGTTTTGTAACCAAAGTACATGTAATTGAAAGAAATATCAATTTGTATTTCACGGAGATATCGCTTAACAACAAATGTAATATATATTTTATTAGTTTTAACGATCACAGATAGTATTTAAAATGACATTAAAATTAATACAGTGCATAAACTATATCCTCAATGCATCTAACTGCGTCATGCATACAACTTCGTAACCTTTGCGTTTTCCACATGTATATCTGCGTTCGTCTAGTATCTGCGCATTCGCCAAGCTGGTTAGTTCGCAGAGGTCAATTTTAATAGATGGTTAAATTATTTATCTTTATGTACAGTTCATATATTAATATTTTAATAGATAGGGTTCTGAAAACTAACTAGTTTTTCAAGGTGTCTGGGTAAAGACAGTGCTACAGATTTTTTCTTTATCGAGGATTGGGTGGTGACCACATCGAGAAGACCCACGCTTAACTGCTTAGTGAAATATTTAGTTTTTCTTTTCATTGATGTTATATTAATTTTGAAATTATATTTTATAGATTAGACAGTACTGACGTTTGGCTGATTTTGATTGATCTTTATGTTTATTTGTGTGATAATAAGAATATGATGTACATGTATATATAACAATAAATGGCCATTGCACTGTGGCGCGTTTAATCGCATCGGTGTCGTAACAGTTAGAGTTCTCGCCTCGAGTGCGATATATCGTTGGTTCGAGCCCCGGACGGGTCAAACCAAAGATTATGAAATTCGTATGTGTTGCTTCTCCGCTAAGCACGCATTATTAAGGAAAAAGAGCAAATATTGGTTGGCACGGAATCAGAATAATGTGTCCAAGTGGAGCGACATGTCTACCCGCGGACTGTTGTTTCAGTGAGCTAGCACTATAAAAATATTATATAATATGGTTTATTAATAGACTTATCATACTTAATAGAATTTAGATGAAAAATCTGTTGATATTCCAAGAATACCGAAGACTATACGTTTTGAAACATTCTGTGACAGGTCAAGGGTTAGACAATATTCAAGAATATACATTACTATCAAGAGAATAAACGGCCATGTCAACCACACATTCAATATGTGCATTAATGGGTTAAAAAGGATATATTTGAACCTAATCAGTGAATAGTATATTTTCATGGTTTTATCATTACTTTATGGATTATTGCATATCACCAATCTTTATTAAAAGAAGCTCAATTGAAATGAGTATACTTATATTATGGACAATAACATTTAGTAAGAAATTATATGGATGTAAATGAACCTGCGAGATTATCCAACATTACACTTAGACACAAATTCAAGTAAAGGAACATACATTTTATTGTTGTTCTACATTTCAATGTCATAGTAGGGACTATAAAAAATAGCAATGAGCAAAGCTCATACCCTACAAAGTTCACAGAAAATGTGTTTTTTTTTTCGTTATTTGCTATGAAATAACAATATATATAAATGAGCGACAATCAGAAATAAAAAGAGACAGAGACGTACATAAACTAATGAACAAATATATATGTCTGAAATTCACTTCTAAAATATCTATGAAAAACGAGTAAACTTAGTAAAGATACACTTTTTTAATTCGACAAATGTCAGACTGAACCAAGACCCGTTGACGCCATCTATATTGATTGTAAATATACAACAGTATACAATACATGATAATATGTTATCGAAATCAGGTAAATAGCTTAGCTGCACAAGTTTAATGTAGCATATAACATGATAAATACAATATACAAATGAATTAACATGTACCTGACAACACTGAAAAATACTGTATGGTGCTTTATCAAAGGTAAAGAAAACAATGATCAAAATATAAGTGATAACACAATAAATGAATGTGATAGAAAATAAATGTACTCGCAGAGTTCCATAAACAAACAGGAATAGGGACGAAAACAACTTGTTTTCATTGAAAATATAAAGTGAATGAGAAGAGTTTGAAGATACTCAATGGGTAATCAGGATCCGTAGACCGTTGTACAATAAGTAGTACTATTCGGAAATTTGTCAACTGTTCGACAACTAGAATTGTTGGTAGCAATCAGTATTACCATCCGGTATTGTGTATTCTGTACAACATATTGTTCACTATATATATATTAATGGTTATCTTTATAACAAAATATAGAAAGGTTTAGCTTAAGCATATTTTATTTGCTCAAATATGCAAAAAGAATAAGGCACAATTTAAACAAACTTATGAAGTCTTCTCCTACACACAATATGCCACAACGTTATTTGATAGAACATGCCTGTATATGAATATTTCCTACATTAATATGTGTAAATTGAATAAGAACAGAAAGTGAAGAAAGGAATGCGTGAGACAGGTTGGTGGTGATTGTATGTGTGGTTGTTCTAATGGTGAACCACTTAGACAACAATACACCTTTCAGACCTCTTTATATATTCGAAGACGTGCTTAAATAATTTCGTTCTGTTCAATTGAGTGTGTAGGATTACCCCTGGTCAAAAATTAGATAGGTTTATATCCAACAGTTGTCAATTTATAGTTCCATGTAACATGTTTAAAACATCTTAATAATCGGATTCATTCAATCCCTATATTCTTCACGTTAAATTGCTACATTATTTGGGTTAAAAACTGCGTCGGTATTCAAATAAACATAATAATTGTAGTAATATAACATGTAAATATGCTCTTGATTTTAAAGGAACCTTCAACACTTAACGTTTTCAATGTCATTAGTTAGTGATATAAATTGTCAGCTTGATACTTAAGTCAGTTGTAATGTCTACATGATGAACGTCGCCAGCAGCCAAACATTTCTATGCAGTATTATCATACGTTGATATTTCGTCATATTTATGGCTAATATCAAATTAAACAGTTGCTCATTGGGTGTCCTTATGACAAAACATGTCGACTAAGAGATATATCTTGAAATAAATTATCATTATTTGTTTTTGGGTAGAATTTGTATTATCATCTTTTTAGTTTTCTGTATTTTGCATCGTTTTATTGTTACATCAGTCGTTGGATTGTACATTCTTGATAGCCCATTCGGTTATCTCTAACGGTTTTTGCATTTTGTATGGCGTATGTAATGTCATCTGGTTTCCCCTGTTATCTTTGTCCATGTTGCAAATATCAACGATATTCTATGAATGACTGCTTAGTAATTATGTCTATCGCATAGTTATTGGTATTCTTATGAAGACGCATATAGTGAAAAACAAAGTTTTGCTCTTAAAGATTTTTAAATACTTGGTTTTCCTTTTTTTTTTTTTTGAACGCACCTGATGAACGTTATTCCAGGAACAGGTCGTGCGTACTAAATTAGATATAACATTTTGATTTCTTTTGTAATATATCTATTTCCATATCGCCTTAGCGTGTATTCTCTTGCTACTTAAGGAAACCATATCATGTAATATAGTTAGGGAGTCACGAGTTTGGGATCGTGAATAATGTTCAAGGGAATAATAATTGTCATGTTAAATGTATTTGATTAATATTTATCAATACTATAAATATCCCCTATGGTCTCGTCGAAGCGTGCGAGTAATATCTATTAAATAGTATAAGGGGATTAACGAACTATGAGCTATACAGGACTGGCATGCATGTCTTTCAAGGCATATTTTCCAAATGATGACAGGAGCCGTCGTGGTCATAATCGTGTTGTAGTTGGATTAAAGATTACTAGTCATATCAGTGCTTATCACCACTAAAGTTGTGAGTTCGAGGTTTCCTCGATGCAACTTTATGTGATAAAGTTTGCCAGTGACTTGCGGCAGGTCGGTGGTTTTCTACGGGTACTCCGATTTCCTCCACCAAAGAAAAAAGCTGACCGCCACGATGTAACTGAAATATTGCTGAAAGTATCGTTAAACACCATAACTATAACGAAGACGACTTCCGGCATGTATAATTGTGTTGTCCCTTCCAAACTTCCTTTGTAATATCATTTGTGGTAGCGAACATGGGAAAGACAATTACCTGAAACTTTGTAAAAATCTTAATGAACACTTTTAATGCTGTTGTTCATCTCGCTGTCACCATGAGGCCTTCAAGGATGGGAATCACACATGCATCAATGTAAGTGCAAGACGATAAAGTCCCTGCAAAACAGTGGGAACATTAGCTTTGAAACAACAAACAGATCATGCAAAACAGTGGAAACATTAGCTTTGAAACAACAAATATTAGATCATGCAAAACAGTGGAAACATGAAACATTAGCTTTGAAACAACAAACATTAGATCATGCAAAACAGTGGAAACATTAGCTTTGAATCAACAAACATTAGATCATGCAAAACAGTGGAAACATTAGCTTTGAAACAATAAACATTAGATCATGCAAAACAGTGGAAACATTAGCTTTGAAACAACAAACATTAGATCATGTAAAACAGTGGAAACATTAGCTTTGAAACAACAAACATTAGATCATGCAAACACAGTGGAAACATTAGCTTTGAAACAACAAACATTAGATGATGCAAAACAGTGATTTTTGTTGCATTGATTAGCTTTGAAACAAGAAACATTAGATCACTATTTGTGTTCATTCAGAACAACGAAGCCCATTCAATTATATGTGCGTGTTGGCATCTTATTCACATTTGTAAAACACCTACCCGACCGTATTATTTCAGTAGGAGAGACGGTTTTAATCCATAAAACTAGTTTAGCCCCGACGTCATCATTGCCACGAAATTAAGCAGCCATGTATTATGTGTGTTAAGGGTATCAGTTTTGTTTCTATGTCTACGATTTATGATTTCATTTGGAACTGTTCTGGCGGCGTGATATTTTTTCTCCATTTGTATCACAGAAATGGGAATTCAGATAGATTGACATATAGGGATTTTGTATTCTTAAAAGCATGTGTCCGACATTACAATAACGCAACAACGGAATCGTTAATAGAACGCCTGACATCTAATCAAGATATTAACAAAATCAACTTAACAGCGGAAAAACAAAGTAGCACATTTATAGTAGAGCAGTAAATGTAATATAACAAATATGGTTAGCAGTATGGTCCTGGTCATAAAATGAAGAAAACATAAAATAACCTCACTTTGGACGGAAAAGGTTTTCTTGGTGTAATGTACTGGTGGTATGCGTAAATCAAACTACATGTAACGTGCAATTACACACATGGCGACCTCTCCCCCCATTATAGTGGACTTAACATTAACTGTAAAAAGAGAATAATATAAAGATAATTATCAAGCAAACACTACATAACAGATAGAAGCAGAGCTGAATGCAATTGAATAAAAAATACATGTTAGATTAACATATCATTCTGGCGAAATGGTACAAATGATCACAATATAGGCCGAGCAAAACAAAAATAAACAATTGAAAACGCAGAACGAACATCTGACAAAGGATCGCCATTGACTGCTCCATGCGTTGTACTTTAAGTCAATTAAATTATAAATTGTTGTCTACACTCGTTATTTAGATATGCAACAATAATTAGGAAACACATGTCATGCTTTTCCAATGCATTTTCTATACATTATATATTTAGATGTGATAAGTTTCTACAGAGCTATGTGACTTATTTGCACCATCTCTTATCTTTATTCCTTCATCATTATCTAAAACAGCATACGTATAATTGAATGATAAATATACAATAACATAGATACGTCAGGAACTTCGTTTGTTTTTGATTTATGCAAATAATTCAGACGGATTTAAATTTCCAGATAATGTTTATTGTTAAGAAATACTGCAGAAGTGTTTGCATGTGACGCCGTTCATGATAAGAACAAATTATTAATCATCTACACCCGTTCTGCTTTCTGAATATGTTGCTTTGCCTATTTTTATCGCAAATAAAGCACGTGTATGACCTCATCATGTCCCAAAGAGGGGAGGTTTGGGCTCATATAACTAACTTAACCCCGCCACTTTTTATTGAAGTGCCTGTACCAAGACAGGAAAATGAGCGGTCATGTATTTGTGTGTTAAGGGTATAGATTTCGCCTCTTTGTATGATTGTTCTATTGAACTTTAGAATTGTTCCGACATTGGAGTATTTTGTGTTTTTCATTTTAATAATGGTGCCAAGCCGTATTAAACTTCCTTACAATTACAATGAGTAAATACATGCAACATACCGACGAGCAGTATCTACAGTGGTAAAGTGTGATACATGCCTGTTTCTACTTAAGAAATAAATCATGGAAGCCAGAATGTGTTGGCAGTTTTAACATGGATATGAGTATTTTATCTCGAGCCAGAAGCTTCCATGATTTATTTCGATTATGATATGTCTAAGAGTACAAATACTGTAGAATACGTTGATTGGAAGACGGTAATTTATATTTACGTTTGCGGAAATGTCGCGCACAATTTATGCTTCCAATGGAAAAGTCAGTCACATGTACTAATGAGATTATACCGAATGGATAACTCGCTCGTTTGTTAACAAAGCGAAAGAATGAGGTCATGTTAGAATTAATGGTACTCCACTAGGCGACACTGTATATCGTCTACATTTTAATTTTTATTTTAGTATGCCAGAAACAAACGGTTTCTGATTACCCCTTTGGTATCTTAAAATTTTTCTCAATGCCGTATCATATTGTGCAAATTTATAAAAATTATTCTATTCTTGTAGAGCATCTGAGTTCACCCCCGATTGTTGGTGGGGTTCGCCTTGGTCGATCTGTGTAGTGTTTTGTAGATCGTTGTTTGTCCTTTTGTCCTTAGGCCAGTTTGTCTGTCCTTCGATTTACGGCTTCTAATTACCTCTTTGGTACCGTCAAACTTTTCTTGTAGATTTGTGTTACGGTGTTTGATGTTTTGCCAACGTCAGTCGATACTTTACTCTGATAAACTACTCATGCAGCAAACTCATTAGCGTAACTATAAAACGGATATTTGTGACAATAAAATCATGAATGGACAATAGCAATCTTTAAAATATCATATATTATGCTAGCTTTAATGGGACCTTCCAATAAAACATTAGTGTATCTTACACAGGATATCAATGAAATATCCATCCCAACAAATTAAGTTTTGCGCTAGAATAATATAAATCCTGACTTGAGAAAAATCCCAAGGAAGTGACAGTATATTGTTTATCTGATGCTACTAAGCGAATTACAGTCTACAAACATGGATGTAAATCTGCAGCTGATGGCGATAGAGCTGACCAAATAGTGTTGCAAAACTGACAGCATTCTAAGCAAAAATTAGTCCAACACACATTTAGCTCAGTTGGACGACAATTAATAACACTTTTTTTGGCAGCACAACAAACTAATAAAACAAAATCCATATATGTCAGCACATTATAATCCCTACAACTAGACAGCAACTCATTAAAACCATCATTACTTCCTCTAAGTTTTTATTTAGTTTCGTTTACATGTCAAGGATAATTACCTCTAATACAACGTGAAATGAAACATCGATTTTCATTGGACGATGTTCAAACAATGATTACGTCAAATATACTGGATGATTTTCAAGTGGTCCCGCGGCACCATATATAAAGATTTCGTAAAATACAAACGTTGTATATTCTAATTCTTGCCGAAGTCACATCATCGATTTTCCATGGTGATTTTTATTTAACACCAAATCATTTTTTTCTATATAATTATTAGATCTTATTATATAGATAGGTGTGAATTATGGAGATTTATCCGTGAAATAAATTCCGATATTTCACATGTGAAATATCAGTTTTTTCCCGCCAGAACTACTTTTAGACAACCTTAAGTGTAGTGGTTACGTCCCTTGTTGTGTTACGGTGAATACACACACGATTGTAAACTGAAACAATTAAACAAATGAAAAAGTTTTAGTACTTTTATAAATTATTTTAATTGAATCATTTTATTGATACATTAAAATCGAACACTTGCTTATTCTAAATCGAATCAATTCACTAGCAGAACACAACAGATTTAAATATAAACAAACAACGGCATTGTTAAAAGTGCATTGTAGATTGTCAGTTTCCTAATTCCTTTCACCACCCCTTTTCAATGAAAAATCGTCTGCTTTGAACAATCGTAAAATTAAAAAAAAACAAAACAAAATGTCTGATCATTTTGACGCATATACGGCAGCTGTAGTCTCCAAATTTTTAGAAGAAAATGATTTTGACTTGGAAAATGTGGAAATGCAAGAATTTAATATTCTAGATGTCCAAACAAATGTTCCAAATTCCAATGGCAATACAAATGAAAATGTATATCAAACTAAAGCCCAGTCGGGTAGATTTCAAAACGTTTCATTTGAGGACATTGATTCATTCCTTAGTTCGAATTTTGTTACACATGAAATACACACGACTCGGACAATAATAACACATCGTGCCTGGTTCCTCAGATAAATCGGACTGACATTAGTCACAATTGCAATGAATTTTTCCACAACAACTTTACAAATCCGCCCATATTCAAATAAAATTCAGAAACTCGTCCTTCATTTAAATTTCCAATTTTTTTCATTGAAGCGACAACACTTGAATGTGCGGCCATATTGATTACACACTATCATTGCTCGTAGATTCATACGCGTGGAATGAAATATACAAATTAAATTAAATAATATAAAAGACATTTTGGAAGTCTATATAATAAACAGTATAACTAATCATAGATTTTGAATATCAAAATAAGACCACTCGTGACCGAACACGCATTAAGGATTAAACTTGTGGACGGAACAAGTTCCGCCCACTCGTTTAAATCCTTATGCGTACTTCGGTCTCTCGATGGTCTTATTTTGATATTCAAAATCTACGATTAGTTATACTATATATATTTTGCAGTACTCACTGGTGTTGGTAATGTATAAATTTATGCCGTATTTTTTATACAATTAGTTACATTTGTCATAATATAGCCTTTGCAAATTTGAAATTTTCAGATTTGAACTTCATATATCTATGAATAACATCTAGCTTGGAATAGGGTAAACATACCGAAATGTGTACATACAAGAAAAAAACAAACAGTGAATGTTTAATTGGTCCATTTTATACAGAAACTAGTCTAAAGTGTATCAATATATATGAATTGCAAGAATTGCGGCTATTCTGTTTAGGTCAATTGACATACTTGCTATCAAAGACATTTTTTATATACCGGTATATTATTTTGCTAGCCAGTATGTTAGTATACCCGTTGAAGGTTATTCCAGGAATGCACCGTTCCCACTTATGTAGTTTTCTAATTTTAATTCATATAATAGATGTTTTTTTTATATTTAGCTTTGATAAAAACAACTGAAGAAAAATCGTTTCAACCTGTTAATGTTTTACACGTCAGTGTGATCCAAATCGAGTGTATTTAGTGGACTTCTGTCTGGCTAGATTTTGATTTATTGACCAAGATATGATACTCAACTTATGTATGTATGTTCTAATTAGAATTGACAATTCATATACCAATATAAATTCAGTTTGAGTGTTAATGTGTCGTCAAGTTTAAACTGACATTATTTATATAATTATAGCTGAACAGTTATATAAATGGAAATCCTATTAACATTAAAATCAGATAAAAGTTTGTTGCAAGATAAAAATATTGAAGCATCAAATGATACCACATAGTTTGCTGACATTAATTGGAAGAAAGAAAGAAAAATAAGACAAACCCATCAAATGAAAATTATCACTGATCGGTTACGTGATCTGATACTGCCGTTTTGTAAGTAAAATTAATGCATTCTCAAAAGCAATGCACATATACGTTCGTAAAAACCGAAGAGGTAATGAAGAATGGACAATCAAAAAAAAAAACAAACAAACAAAAAACCAGGCCATAATGGACCACACACACCAACACACACTTATATATACCGACATCAAGCAAAGCAAACCAAAGAACACAACACAGTAAACTACAAAAGACTATGAACACGGAAACCACAAATATAAGGATGTAAATTGTAATTATTGAGTGACTAGTCTAATAATGCAGTACAAATACATCAAAACTACTAGGCAGAATGATGTTCAAGTCAATTACAGTTGCCCAATTTAATTGGATATGTCAGTATAAAAGACCGACTGTAACTGACAAGACCAAGGCGTAACATAATATATACAGCATGCTATTAATTATCCCCATGGACATAACACTATTCACTCAAACAAAGTGACAAGGGCTGAAATGTCAATTACACAATGTCCTTATTTTTATAAAATATAGAACAAAATGAATTACTGTAGTAGCAGTAATTACATGTCATCCACAATAGACCATTTCCGAGTTTCCTCCTTTTAATTTTTAAATTTGTGATACAAATGTATATGCTAAATGTGTCCGACTCGCGTGACACTGGGCAACAGAGAAAATGTTGGAAAGATGAATTTGATGGTCTGAAAGTTCAGTCTTGATTTGTCTTTAGTAGGGCGTAATACTCGTTTAGTGAGTATATAAATATTGTCACCTTTTGAAATGGGGGGGGGGGGGAGAGATAAACACTGTGCTGCCTGCATCGTACGCTATTTTTGTTGATTTAAAAATCGAAAACGAAGTGGTACAACCAAATACCAGAAAGCGGATATGATCTAATAAGAAAGTAGAAAGATGATATTTACTTCAAACATATTATTATATGACAAGAAGATAAATTTTTCGAAATGTCTTAATTCAAAATTGAGCACAATTTAACACGACCAGATTATTCCCCTTGCTCGAAAACATGTCCTTATTTTCTAGCATTATATATTTGTTATTTTATGGTGAATTTAAAATGATGATGTTTATAATATTGTTACTCTTATTCTCTTATTTTTTTAACAAGTTTGTCACATTCTTTATTTAAGTTCTTTTTAATTGTTTTTAAACAATCGTCGTTGTTTTATATATATATAATATTTTGAGAAATGAAATATGTCACATTATAATACTTAATGCCATCCTCAGTATTCAAATGCCGTAAATTTTGAAAATTTTCAGAATGGTTAAGCTTACCATTTGGCGTATTTGCTAACTGGTAAATTTGTCTTGCAAATCTGTCTCTCAAGTTTCTTTCTTTGATAAAAACATGTGTTGTTTTAATTAGCGCATGTATTGTTATTGTTGTCACATTGCGTTTAACAGCTCCTTAACGTTATCATTATATACATCTAATGCATGCATTTTACTTTCTACTTCGCTCTTATCAGCCATTTATATTTGTCTGTATGTTCTTCTAATGTGTGGATTGTCTAATTGTCACAACGTGTCGTGTATGTTATATTCTCACCGTTATCAATATATAAATCGAATCCATGCATTGAAAAATCGCCAGATTGCGTTTTTATATCCTTATCGTCACCTATACGTCTTTATTTTAAGCGTTGTTTCAGAGTGGTAAATATGAGCTCAAATATCAAATGGTTGCTATTATCTGAAAATCATAGAGGTATAACATTATGTGACATGTAAACGTTAATTATTAACAGGATATTGTATAACGTGCTACGTCATGCTATTTTGCCTGAGGAAGAAGAGTTTGAAGATACCAAAGAGGTAATTAGAATATGTAAATTGAAGAAATTCAGACAACAAAATGGCCAAAGGAAAAAGGACAAAAAGACAAACAACGACGGACAAAACACTACACAGAAAACTAAATATCTAGTAACATCAACCACACTAAGACGGAGGGGGTGAATGAATGTGATCTATATCGCAAGGACGTCAGTAAAGTGTACAAAATACACAACCGATGTCTTCTGAACTGCATCCCCGAAGGAGCCCTGGGGCAGAAAATATGATATAGTTTCTCCATGCGAGGTACAACGCCTTTGGAAGAGCCGCCAGCTAGCTTTGTAGTACGAATCAAATATTCAAGCTTGTATGAATACTACCATTCTCCTTGCATGTAAAAGACAAACTTGTAACACCTCTAAACTCCCTAAAAAGAAACAGTGTATTAGTAGTAGTATTGATTGGCCCGTATCATGGCAAAATTCCCATACTCTATCCATTACATTGTCTGTTTTCCTGTCGCAATTTATTCCTTCGTCCAATGCCATCTTTTACCTGCAATGATGTATTGTTTGTAAACCGTTTCTCTTCATGAATATAAAGATGAAATAATTGACGATACACTACAAACAATCAAGCAATCAATAAATCAATCTACCCTCTCGGTGGGTGATAAATTGTGGGTCCGTATTATTGGGACGAGTACGACCCATCTAGCTCCCAGTGAATTTCTGTAGCATCATAGTGAGTAACAGCTTAGTTCGCGCGGTTATTTGCACGGTTATTTGCATCTTGTTAATTTTATCAGCTTTTGCCTGTTGCATTCTAAACCTCACCGATTTTCCAATGTTAGAGCAACATGTTTTGCTTTATTGTTTGAAAACTAGGTGGTGTAACATCAAATATAACATAGTTTCCTTCATTGAAGGGTATAACTCCTCCGAAATGTAGGGTCTACTTATTATCAAATGCAAATATTAAGTCCGAGGTTAAAATGTAAGTTGGTGTTTTGTGTTTGGAGAATGCCACGATTCTCCTGATACACTAAAAAAAAATGCAACAGCTCATAACCAGATCAAGTTTGTTAAGGACAGCAGTTGGTGACACGTTCCAAGTAAATATTTTGCGATCATTTTTATAATTTACTATTTGATCTATATGACTATGAAAACCTCATAGTGCCAACGATTTATCTGCATGATTTATTTTTATGCTCTTGCTCTCGTATTCCTGATATTTGAAATAGTTATTACAATGCATTAAACATTAATTAACCAGTCATTGCTCACGTCGTAGGGCTAGTTTCCTAAACAATCGATCAATCAATCAACGTTTACAATTGCATCGCTGTTGATGTATTGTTTATTAACTTGTGTTCGTAATGAATGTACTTGAAACACCACTAATCGGAATACATTATGCAAACTGTGAACGCAGTCTACATGTAAACGATTGCTTCTCTATTTAGATTTTGCCAAATTGCCATAAATAATGATAATATTGATTAATGGTACAACTTTATAAATGTTTATATAATTCCATCTACATCAACAAAGCTTTCATGTTTTTGCAATACTGCACCAACATAGAACGGTTGTAGACATGAAATTTGAACGCACTGACTCCAAGAAAACGATTGCCTATCAGTTTAAGTTTTGCAAATACTTACAAATAAATTATCATTTGATTAATGGTACATCAGTATAGAGTTCTACATCATTCTATGTACATCAACAAAGCTTCCATTTTTTTTTGCAATACTGCACCAACATAGAACGTTTGAAGACATTGAAATGTGTTGTACATATTGAAGCCATTATGTAGTCATAACATGAAGTCATAGAGATTATAAATACATTGTAAGTGATCCTGTTGCAATTATTAAATGTTTGAAATTCAATAAACGCTACGAAAAGAATTATTCCAAATGTAAACTATATCTGATGATATGTGATGGATTGGTTTAAAACATTGTATTTGGAAACAGTTATT
>MJUT01019489.1:424610-484380 GCA_002080005.1 Gigantidas platifrons | reverse complement strand
CACCAGGTACGCTACGGTCAGGTGGAGAATTGAGAATAACCTTCACCAGGTACGCTACGGTCAGGTGGAGAATTGAGAATAACCTTCACCAGGTACGCTACGGTCAGGTGGAGAATTGAGAATAACCTTCACCAGGTACGCTACGGTCAGGTGGAGAATTGAGAATAACCTTCACCAGGTACGCTACGGTCAGGTGGAGAATTGAGAATAATCGATTTTTCAAAAATACAAAACTATAAATATATACAAATGTCTTCGTCTGGTTACGTCGAATTCAAGTGATAGGCGCCATGTTCATTTGAAATTTATACGAATGTATTTGCCTTTGACTGAGGAAATTTAATTGATTAAATCAAAGTATGATTAGGGGATGAACTGACATTATCTACAATATGATATCACTGTATTGATGATGATCATTACAATGTATTTTAAATAATAATGTAGTTTAAATAATATATAAAGTCAAACCTGCTCTTCATATACTGACTGGTTTGCCTGTATTACCAAGCTTTAATACATTTAGACGACGATTGTAAAAACAATATTCACTCCGTCATCATTGCAAATAGTATTTCATTAAGGCCAAAATATGGCAACTATAGTAAACAGGTTTACTAAAGATACAGATAATCCGCTAGTAGTACTAATCACTAAAGTTGTGATTTCGAATCCCGTTCATTGCCTGGTGTACTCGATTCTCCATTATGTGATAAACTTTATCAGTGACTAGCGACAGGTCGGCGGTTTTTCTGATTTCCTCCACCAATAAAGCTGACCGCCATGAAGCTAAATTATTGTTGAAAGTGGCGTTAAACACCATAACCCAAACCCCTATTCCAACGAATTTTTTACCTTTTTATCCTGATCTCCCAAGAAGACATCTATGACTAATATATCTCAAATCTGTTAGACGTATTCGTATTGAATTTTCACCTGGGAATACTGATCTTTAACCAATAGATTATACATTCTTAGCTAATAATCATTTTAATTCACCGACGTATTAATATAAATTCACCGACTGTTCGTTGAAAGAACATGTAAAATTCGATCAGAAAATCTAAATAGTCAGCTATATATAGAGACGACTCAAATCACGAGGATCCAGTTCCATATGCGGCTACCTTCGGGTGACAAGTTTCATTTTAACTGCAGAAGCCAATGCAAAGCTGGTTTTCTCACAATTTTGTTTCTTCGGGAGACACATCAAAATTTATGATATGCTCATATTCTCTTTCGTGCATCTAGGGAATTGAAATTGGCAAAAGTCGACCACTTATTTTTACAATTATATATATTTGTTTAGACATTGTTAATCTTTGGATTGGTAGTATACATATATATATATATATCAGGAAGACAATTGATTGTTGGTTGCGGCAAATATTTCATGAATATTAAGGACGAGAATTTCAACAACATATTTAAAACAGACAAACATCACAGAGGAATGGGCAGGGGCGGATCCAGGATTTGTGGTTAGGGGGGGGGCGTGAGTAGGCGATGGTTATGGGGACCGGTTAAGGTCCCCAGCGGGTCTAGGGTAGAGCCTTGGTAGGGGGCCAGGGGGGCGAAGCCCCCCAGAAGCTCTGGGGGTTTAAGGAATTAGACATTTATTTGAACGACAATTTTGAATCAACCACACCATTTTTATCAGACCAAAAAAAATTTGACTTTGAGTTTTAATTTTGTCGGATAATTGTTCACAGTATGTTCAGTTTGTCAGATTATAAGAACCTAAAGTAAAACTTTTTTTAACAACCGTGATGCGAATTGTTCAACTCATGACTGAACGATCACGATATTTTAACCCTTCAAAGAACTATTGGTTTAGTTTTAAAGCATTCCTCATTTCACTAATTGGTCTGTACTTTCGGTGCTTGTCCTTTCGGGTGGTTCTAGTTAGCACTGCTCGTCCAGATGGAGCTATTCTTTTCGTCGTTTGATTCATTCATTGAAAACGTATGATTCGACCGCTCTTGTTTATAGACAAACAAAAGCGGAAATTGTCAATACATGAAATTGTTGTTGATTTGTGATTAGCTAACGTAGATAAATTAGATGATCAGAATCGTTTCATGTAGCATTAATCAGGGCCGGATCCAGGATTTCCAGTTAGGGGGCGCATTCAAAATAATGGCGCCGAGTGGAGGGAGGAGCGAAAAATTTTTGGGGATATTTCGTGTAAAAAATCACGATTTTAAGCAAAAAAATCATATTTTTTCCAATTATAGGGTGCGCTCCCCTTGAATCCGCCCCTGTTAATGTTAACATATTCACCTTTTTTTTGTCTATACACAAGAACGAATCATACGTTTTCAATGAATGAACCAACGGCGAAACGAAAAGCTTCATCCGGACGGACAGTATACTGATCATTTATCAATGGGTAGATCTAGAGCTTTTTAGAATGATATCCCAAATTTACTCCTAATATCATTACTATTCATTTTGACTTTTGAAGAGTTTCAGATAAGATTGCTGCCACAGTAATAATGGGGATTCATTGTGGTCAAAATAACACAAGCTTTTTATCTTGAAGTTACAAAAAGTTGTTTGTTGAACTGCTTAATTAACGTTGTATAACATATGCTTTGCGAATTTTAGGGGGCGCACGCCCCGCACGCCACCTCTAAATCCGCCTCTGATGGGTCATCCGGGGCAACAACTTTTGAGTGCTACTGGAATAGTATGGCGAATTAGGGAAGGATGAAACCTTTTAGCTTGGTGTAGCTGCTGCAATGGGAATTGCTTAAATCTACAAGGATGATCCTTAACACACGGTACCCACGAATATAACACGAATAGGCTTTCAATTGTATAACCTGACGAACCCAATGGAGATTGGTTCTCCTTTTTGGGACATTGGGATGTGCTGGGTAACTTTGTCAGTTGGTTGACTAATAGTCTCAAGAGTTTCATTGTATTATTCCTGATCATACAGATTTAATCCATGTTTAGAGAAATAAATGTTTAAACTGTAACGGGATACTTAGAAGTGATGAAAGTTCCTTGAAAAACTCACAAGAAATATATATATTTATAACACGTTGCCAGTTAGGTCATTCTAGCTGTACACATAACTTTATTTTAGAAAAAGAACAATCCATGCAATTATGTTTATGATATAATAATAAAGTAGATCTCAAATGTAGTGCGAACGATATGAGTTTCTGCAATGATCTTTATTGGGTACGCTCAAGGCCAAATAATCCAAACATCTTTAGGAGCAAGAAAATCAAATGTCTCAACAGGAAAGACTAATTCGGCTGAGGTCACCGATGACTGAGGGAGGAGAACTTTAGTTTTAACCGTATTTAGTATTTTAGTCGCATTACCGATGTTCGTGATATCCGACAATAATTCTATAGTCCACCCTTTAAAATATTTGTTTTCAAATATCAGAGGATGCACATGTACGCATAGCAAAATGCATACCGGAAATATATTTCAACTCTTTCTTTAATTTCAGATATAAGTTTGTCTTTTTGTATTGCTGACCGTTTTACTCGCTGATATGACGTTATAGTTGTGGATAAATAATACATTAACCAAGTTTATTTTGTTGAAATTTAATACATTTAATTAGATTTTGAAGTGATGCGCGGGTGAGTCGGAGTCTTTAATAATATTCCATTTTGTCTCTGCTTTCAAGTAGAGCGTTTCTGACTAGCAAGTTTAACGTATATGTCATTAATCATATGGTTACGTTTGTCAAATTTGATTTATAGAACTATAAAAAAAATTAAACGAATGAATTTCCGTATAAATTATCCTGAAAGCATTGCTAATGATTGATTCATTTGGTATTATTACACTCTGCGTTGTGTATATGACATAGATTGTTGTCTGAATATAATTGTGTTGTTTCTAGATAACAAATTATCCCTGTCAGAAACGAATAGTTTAAACGTAAATATTAGATTATCATTAGGAACAGAAAGTCATAATTGATCAAAAGAAATGTTTATTAAAAATGATTAATTGCATTTTATATTTCAATTCTAAAGGCAATATGGTCTTCTCGAAAAAAAAACAACCTTTTCGGACTTCTTATCTATTCCGTGTTTGATATTTCGGAATCAACATTGTTTATGCATAATCCATAGTAAATGACACATCCGTCACTATATTCTCAGCTCCATTATATTATGTATGTTTTTACTATATCAGGAGAGTAAGCGGTTATATATTTGTGTGTTAATGGTATCTATTTTGTTTACTATATTAGGATAAGATTTAGGAACTGTTCTAACATTTTTTTTTTCATTTTAATAGTTCATTCGTCAATTTGTTAAGCTTAACTAGACAAAGACCATGTGAGTTTTCGTCATTACCCTATGGCACAAACCACACAAAATCATGCTAAATCGTCTCTGAAAGTACTTAACCAAATTAACTATACCATTAAATACATGTGGCATGTCTTGTCAGGAAACAGGAATCCGTATTTGATGTTACTCAATATTCTCTTTGTTTGTATTATGTCAGGTGAATGACAGATTCCAGTACTGCGGAACCTTTTCTAGTCACTGGATTATCCAATAATGTACATTGAATATGTTCTGGGTTTTGATACACATGTCCCAAACTCCTTAGATAGGAGAACGTTATTGAACTGGAATATTGGAATACAGACACACGCGTGTACATCGTTTCGTATATGTTGACGGCATGCAAAATGCAGGACAATCATGTCGGATCACCCGATCTTAATCCTGCCTATTTTGTAGGAATCAATGATCGATTGTTTCTTTGTTTAACTGTTGTATTTGTATGTTTGTTCTATTATTTGTTTCATGTAGTCATACTAAGCATTTTTATAAGAAGAAAATGTAGAGTTCTGCATAGCTTCATCTCTTATTAATTCAGAATCAGGAATATTGTTTTGATAGTGTTTGGTCTGTTCGAGTAGAAGTGATTATGTAAAGGTTTTCGTCAAACTCCGGACAGTTACCAGCTCCGGTCCGCACACTACCCTCATCCAGCGGATGAACCATGTTCGCTAGCGGATAGGAAAACTGTCCGGAGTTTGGATTTTCGTATTGCTTTTTTATATCGGTATTGTCGTTTGAGATCCAATTATCAGAGGGGACGGTTAGGGTCATACTGACTGGTTTAACCACGCCAAATTTTTATGTCTGTCCCCACCAGGAACTAGAATCTTACACGACCTTTCGTGGTCTTTATTTTGCTTAATGTTTTCTGGTGAGTGGTGGTTATTCGCTTGGTTGATATTGATGGAATTGTTGACTATCACTGTATAAACTTTCGTCTCATCGTTACTAATTCTATAGTAAGTGGTAATTCTATGTCTAGCTCATCAAATAATTCATCTGTTTTTTAGGCTTAAGCGCAGTTCTGAAACATATATTTGTCTTCAGCATTCTATGATTGATTTTGTATCATTGAACAATTGTAGTAATCTTAAATCAATTTAAGTCGAACTTTGCCCACCGTATGTTAGAATTATATTATATCTTTTGCAACAAAATGTCAGCGTTTTTATTCTGTGGGTTGGTGAGAGGTCGGATATTTGTATATATTTGTTTTATCTTTTCAAGTATATATTCACGGAATGTTTGACAAAAGGTCACTCTTAGAACAAATTTGTAAAATGGCCTACACTTTGCGTTACTGTATTAGTCCCTTAAATGGCCTCTATTGAAAATCAGAGTATTCCCAATCAATTTCTATATTGCCATTTCTCGAAAAATGTGAATACAAAAAGGAGTTGAGTCCTCAGCCGGGTTTACTTTCAAAGATCAATCACAAATTTCAAAGATGTGTTTCCAGATTTTTTGTTAAACGCAGTTTTGTAATTGTATGGAAATTAAAATTTCAGTGAAATGTGTAATTTAGCTATTTCATATATCAGTTCATGTAAAATCGCCTTGATTGGTTTGGTTTGGTTTGGTTTATGGTGTTTTACACCACTTTCAACAATATTTCAGTTATATCGTGGCGGTTAGCTTTATTGGTGGAGGAAACTGCCGACCTGTCGCAAGAAACTGACGAACTTTTATCACATAATGTTGTATCGGAAATCTCATTGAATATATGACCTTTTCTAGTTTATTTTCTCAGATAAACGAGGACGGTTTACTAATCAATTATCACCTTTTTAATTGATGAGGTTGACAAAATCTAATAATTAGGGTGTGATATATCTGAAGACGTGACAACAGTTATTGTCTAAGAGGCGTCAGTAATGATTAGCCCATCCATTATTATTTGTTCATTGTATGATCAATTTCTGCTAGCTTTTGTAAATATTTCATCTGTATCTGCTGGTACCTCTTTGCAATCTCCACTTTCAATAAATTCACTATTGTCTAATCTTTACTATCTGTTCAAAGAATACATAAATGAAAATTAACAAATATATCACACAATCAGAACAGTACTAAATCTGAAAATCGTAGAAATAGATGTAAAATCTATAAGTAGCCCTTACACAAAGACCGTTCACTCTAATGACTTACTACAAACCCATCAAAAAATGCGTTGATAAACTAGTTTTATGGAGTAAAACCTCTCATACTATTAAATGATGCTAAATAACCCTTACACAAATACAAGACTGTTGACTCTAATGGGTTGCTACAAACCCATCAAAAAGTGTGTTGAAAAACAATTTTTATGGAGTAAAACCTCTCATACTATTAAATGATGCTAAGTAACCCTTACACAAATACAAGACCGTTCACTCTAATGGGTTGCTACAAGCCCGCCAAAAAATGCATTGATAAAGTAGTTTTATGGAGTAAAACCTCTCATACTATTACAATGATACGGTCATGCAGGTGGTTTTTTTTATGCTAGAGTAAAATACCACCCTCACAAAGTGTGAATATATCAAAGGAGTAGCTAGAAGCCGGAAATCGAAGGACAGACAATACAATGGCGAAAAGAAAAAAAAGGCAATAATATACAGACCATTACTCAGAAAAGTAAAGATATGGGTGAATGCATGTGCTCTTAAATGATAAGCAGTTCTTGCTCCACTAAGTAACATCAAAAGTGTTTACTCCTCTCCCGTTTATGGTACCAGTCGTGAGGTAATAATTCGTAATGCTATAAGGATAAAATATTGTGAGTTCATATTGCAAACGTGTCTGCAATTATTTAAAACACTGAAATTCTATCTCAATATACAATGTTGGGTGGGCTATTACTGCGTTAAGGTTGTGGTGTTTAACCTCACTTTTAATTTATTTCAGCCATATCGTGGCGGTGGGGCTATGACTAAACCTTTCATTGAAGTATTACTTCGCAGTTACATAAAACTATTAGTCTTACAGTGAGAAATATGAGATACTTTCCTTGCTGATATCGTATGTGTAAATGAGATTTAATTGAATTACATATGATGCCAATATTATGTAATTTCTCAATATTAATATCCTTTCTATACTTACGATTTCAGCACATGATACAGTAAAGTAACGTATCATTTTACTCACTGTACTTTAAGGATTTCATAAAATAACGCCTCTCACTTTTATTTTTGTATTTCATATACATAATAGTAAGGATATCATACATATAATAGGTTTATGTAGCTGCTATGTGATACGTCAATGGATGATCTAGTGATAACAGTACCAATACCATTATTATAATCATTAAAAAAGCAATCCCTTGACATTCAATCAGCATAAGAATCGTGTGTATTAAACACGACTTTAACCTCAAAACTAGAGTACATAGAGACACCCACCGGTCTTCCATCTGTAACTGATCATTGCTACATGCGTCTATAATACTTTTTTGCATGACCAATCTAAATAATCTCATTTTACATTTTTTGTGTGAATCGTATCTTTGGATTCTGTTTGGTGTGCTGTCGATCATTGTCCGTTTGCTCTTGTTCGTTTTCTCTTAGCCATTGTATAGACGTTTTCAGAAATCGGTGATTACCTAGTTATCGTTCGTGGACACTAGGTGGCGTTACTATCGTCCGCCATTAAGAAAGTACAACAATCGGTTGTTTACACTAGTTACGATTAATCAGTATTCATAATTGGATTAGATAAACACGCTTCAGTTGTTATTTTATGGCTCCTCATGAAACTTTTTTTTCAGATAAAGAAATTCAGATATTCAGATGTTTTAATTTGATAAAACTTAAATTCTTTTTCATCTTCACTACAGATCCCTATAAAGAAATTGACCGACAAAAAGTTTTAATTTGTTTTACAATTTAACAAGCACAAAAAAAATAATAAAACAGAATTGAAAAATACACTTTAAGATGTCACTTTCAAAGTTTAAGGGGCATTAGCTACGATTTTGATCAAAACAATTATATGTTTTGGAAATTGGTAAATAGCTTTAAAATGATGAAATAGAGGTAAATATTTCACATTAAACAGCTAATCGAACCATTTTCCGCCTTTTGAGAACGAAAATTACCATCGATTACTTATTTGTATTTTGTCGCTTATTAACTGCCAACTTGCATGGTTCGTTGTTTATACATGTAATTTACACTGACTAAAATTCACGAAATATAAGAAATAAGTGCATTGTTGTACTGATTTAATGACGATTCGACAAACTCCGTAAACAATGTTGATAATTAATAAGATGACGTCCATTTCTTGATCGATCTCAAAACGCGAGCAGTTGCAGGCCTTTCCCCCGATGCGCGTACATTTCATAACATGCTATAAGTTACAGAAACACGTTTTCAATCATATCTGATAGTTTTTATGGGTAACACAAATTTACGATTTGGCAGAGAATGCCCCTTTAAGTTCTTTCTTATCAGTTAGGCACACTTTTTATCATTACTACTTCATTTTAAGACTTATAGATACAAAATGCAACTATTTTGCGTTTTCGATTTTCAAGCCATCTTCCAATTTATTTGTACTTAAAAAATAAATGTATACATTTTTTTTCTTATAAATGTGTATTTTAAATATCTTCTATAAATTTCAATTTCTTATCTAATTTTTATTCTTATTATGTAACAATATGGTCAGGTTATTATTTTCATTGAATGGCATCTCAAAGTAGATTGCTTCAATTCACATTAGGGGTTTTCCCGTATATTGGGTACATCCTGTATATTACAAGACAACCTAATTCCGATCACCCAGAAAATATTCACACGACATACATATTTCTTTTATAACCACAGTGATCAACCTTGCAAAGGACACAACTTGAAGACGGTTTGAAATTCGAAAACGCAAAATAGTTGCATTTTGTATCTATGTTATAAATCTTCACTTTAAATCGCATAGTAATAATTTAGCGTATATTATATTTTATATACATGTATTTACTTTTTAATTTCATACAAAATATTAATTTGATTACCCCTTTTTTCTTATCCTTGAAAAGCAAAAAAAAAAAAGAAAACAAAAGAAAAAAAGTGCATGCAGTAGGATTTATACTGATTTTGTATGGGGAAAATAACGGTAATTATAAAAAAAAAATAATACATACAAGGTAATTTATTTGTTGTCATTATATCTCCGTTTACAAATCACTTCACAGCAGGTGTTATCATTGAATTTCAAGCCGAAATAACAGTATATTGTGACACATGTACTAGAGAAACCATACATTAGCGTATCGATAAACCCCGAGAACATAATATTTTTGTATATTACTAATGGCGGACACTCTCGGAAGTCGATAATGGCCGCGCCCATGTTTTTAAGAATAAAAAGGTCTATTGTCTGACTTTCTGTGATTTATGGTTTCTTATTAGACCCTTTTGGTAGTTTTTCCAACATATTAAAATTAGATAAGAAAGGTATGTATATTTATGGACCACAATAAAATATATACGATTAATCCTTCCCAATGCAAGAAGAATTTGAAGATACCAAACGGATAATCAGAATCCGTAAATTGAAGAATAACAGACAACACAATGACCAAAAGAAAAATACAAAAAGACAAACAACGATCTAAAAAACATGCATATACAACTAACGATCGAGTAACAGGAACCCGAATAAAAACCGAAGGTTGAACTCATGTGCTCCGGAAGGATGCATGTACGATGCACGAAGACAGCAAGCCAGAGTAAAATGTTCGTTGTCCGGGCTAATAAATGAGAAGAAGAATGGGTCCTATATTATTTTAATTCATTCCATTTTGTTTCTATAATCCTACTTCTAATGATGGGTTGTCACTTGAGGTTGCTTAGTAATAGTAAACGTATTTAATTACTAACTAAAATAATTCTGGAGACTAGAATTCGTTATAATAATGTCCGCGTATTTCCATATAATGGCGAAATAAGATGACACTATTGATATATTCTACAGCTTTTCACCATTTCCGTCTGTCATCTGAAGCAACCATATAACTGTACTTATTTACCCGTGTTCTACCTGTCTGCGCCGTAATGGTAAACACAATTATTTAGAAAAAAAAGGCACAATGTTCTTGTGCTTAAATTGAGCAGTTTGAACATCGCAATAAAACCATAGATATCTCAAATTGTGCGACTAGGATGATGTGGGAGATTTGAAAACGATGGCATGGTATTTATCTAACAATAGGCATGTGGTATATTATATTACTTCAGTCGGTCCTACTTTCGTGGCGTCATCAGGTAGGTAGGCGTGAGAAACCACATAACGTCTTCTTTAATTAAAAAAAAACGAGATACCATTGAGTAAGAGTTATAAATAACATTGTATACGTTCTTTTCATATTGCAGTGTACTATAACATCAAAAAATCCACTCCAGGTGAAGACCCCCCACCCCAGCCCCAGACCCCAAAAACAAAGCACCAAAACACGTGAATAACACATATACATTCGGACAGTGACAATGATTTGATGACTGGATGGGTGGAATGAATGCTTTGGCATGTAGTAGCTTTAGCTGAGACGTAGAGAACTATTTTGAAATTCAGAATGTCATTTGCTAAGAAAGCAGCGATAAAAGCTAACAGTTTTACCTTCTTCGGTCCCATAAATATGACAAGTACATGTGTTGCTACAATTATTTGTAGCATATCTTCAGTTGTGTAAATCACATCACTACTCGACGACATGTGTCTCATATTGATATTCTTTACACAACTGACTCGACATGATAGAAACAGTTGTACTGACACAGTATGCATATAATGTGCAGATTTAGTAAGTCTTCATGAACAATTCCACTTCTAGCAAATTCTTCACCGCCTGCAACAAGTTGAAAATTATGTCGAAGGTTGCACTTGACAATTGCAAAAATGTTTAAGACTATTTGCAGGTTTCATAAATTTGTATTTCATTGAAGAGACAATAACGTTGAATGTTTCAACGGAGCAACTCATTACTCTGTGCTATGTAAACCTGTTCCAGTCAGATATTGTACGAGTAAAAATGTATATTATGAGTATTACGAGGAGGGATAATGATAGACGAGGAATGCATGTGTCGTGATTATTCCAATTGTGCTTTAAACTTTCTTGTTAAGACAATAGCTATTTTAACACTTATTGAGAGCCCTTTAACAAGATCCATTATGTTTTGACATTATTATATGTCTTATTTTGTAACTTCCCTTTCCTTGAATGTCTTACAATTTAAACACAACATAAATATTGGCATATTGTAAAACAAGGACAAGGTCTGGAGTATTACACTTAATTATTTTGTCTTCGTCAAAACACTATTGAAACTTAGAATGTAGGAATGGATGTTATTTTGATTCGTCATAAGGTTATATGTTGTACCAATAATTTTTTCTGATAAAACAAATATTCCTTGGCAAACGATACTATTTTCTTTGGTTGTTTTAATTAAAGTGTGTTTGCTTACACTTGGGATCGCTCCTTTGAGAAGTATTAGGAATGGTTAACATTATCCTATTAGACCAAACAATTTCATAGAGGTCAACAAAACTTCACAATGTAACTACAAATGTGACATTTGGAATTTTCAAATGTTCCAATATCTGATTTTTCCCTTTCAACAATGAAATACTTCCAACCAAAACATTAAAAGTAACAAAGTTTTAAGAAAAAAATACACGCGTGCGTTTCTGAAATAATTTGCTTCAAGTATGATCATAGTCAAAAGAATAGGAATCGAAATTTTGCATAGAAGTTTTTGGGAACAAGTAAAGGTATGCATATTGATACGGTGTGTACTATATTCAATGCCAACAAAACCAGTATTGAGAAATAAAGGCGTGTTCGTTCATTGTCAGAAAACTGTGTTTATTTGGCTTTCAATATTTCGATATTGAGCGTACCTGATGAAGGTTATTCCAGTAACGTACCTGATGAAGGTTATTCCAGAAACGCGTTCTGTGCACTACATTTGAAATCTACGTTTTTACTTTTTAATAACATAA
Organism: Gigantidas platifrons; assembly: GCA_002080005.1. NCBI lineage: Eukaryota > Metazoa > Mollusca > Bivalvia > Mytilida > Modiolidae > Gigantidas > Gigantidas platifrons. The sequence continues at coordinate 472,052 of MJUT01019489.1, read as the reverse complement.
TTAATTTCCGAACAATTATCTGTTCTTTTCAGGGCCCGGGTGGCTCAATGGGTTAGGTAGTTGGATTACCTAACAATTCATACAATCTATCACCAATACGGTAGGGTTCGCGCCCGACTATGTAAATTACAAAAAGTTTGCACCCGATTCGCAGCCGCAAGTGATAAAGTTTACCAGTTGTTTGCCCATGGTCGAGATGTTTGTCTAATGCTTCGTTTTATCTTTGTGTGTACTTTTGTTGTTTGTTTGTTTGTTTGTTTGTTTTTTTCTTATCTCGATAATTACCCTTTTGTGCGAACATCTCTGCGTATGTGGTAAGTTCTACTTCAAAATTCTAACTCTAATAATAAATTAAAAATGCCACTATCCACTAGACACAATTAGTTACATGATAACACATATTGACCTCAACAAATATTTCATTTATATACATTTTCAGTAAAAACGTAGATATCTAAATTAGTGTACACGAACCGTTGTTATATTAACCTTCATCATGTACGCTCAATGTCAGAAGAGTGGAACGCAAAATAATTTAAAGGTCTATGGGAGCAATTAAAGGAAAGAGCCTAAACATGATTGGTAAATGTTGCATATTAAATTATTTAGGAACTGTAAATTTCAAACATCCATATTATCTTATGAATCATTTCAGTACCAAAGCAATGCCTACAATCGGATGCAACCCCCATGGGGACTAATAGCCCACCAGTAAAGGCATCTAATCGATGAAAGTAATAAAACGTAGATATCCAATTTTGTGCGCAGGACGCCTTTCTGATACACTAGATAAGACTTAAACTTTCAGATCAGCTAGTGTTACCATGTATATAGTGCTTGATATTTCGTCTTGTCAATTCTTGTTTGTTTGCTTAATATTATTTCTGTTAATTTTGTTATTTATTTGTGCTGTCTACATTAATAGTGGTCGTATAATTTGAACCTTTGAACCGTGATGATAGCGGGAGGTTTGGCGCCGTAAAATCTGATTCAACCCACCATTTCTTCAGAAATGCCTGTACCAAGTCAGGACCATTGCGGTTTTCCGAGTTTTCCGGTTGTTGACTAATTTTGTCTGTTTGTTGAGTTATGAGTTTTGACTTTCCCTTTGGAAGATTGCTCGGTGTTCGGTATTTTGTTATTACCCTTATTTGTCACGGAAGCGTCTTACTGCATGCTTCTTGCGTCAGAAATCCCAATAATAATAATAATAATAATAATAATAATAATATATAAGTAAGCATGTGTTAGACACATAAAGCATTAGGGGAAAAAATCTATTAAATAGACGTCATTATTATCAAAGTTTCCAACAAATAAAATTTCGATACAATCTTTATTTTCAATACTTTCATCTAATTTAGTTGTTATTTTTAAGTAATTTTTTTCTTAGAAATTTGGCGCAACAGAAAAGAGAAAGGAACTTTGACCTCAAACTGATACGGTATGTTGATAACAACACGTAAATATACTTGAATGTACACATCCGTTAAGATTCAATACAACTAATTTTACACTGGTTTTAAAACTAAATATAAATAAATAATACACTTAAACAGCAGATTTCTCTTTTTGCATATTCTCTCACTATTCATTAATTTAATATATTAATTGATTAAACTGATGACGATGCTACAACACACTACATTGTTTGGTATTTTTAGACTATAACACACCGGATTTACTACATGAAGAAATAAATCATGTCATTCTAGTTGTTTTATATCCCAATAGCGTGGAACCGCAAGCTAAATTTGTAATTTCCGACTAAATTATCATATCAATTAGTGCACGATGGCAAATCGTCTGATGTCGTTTCCTTCATATTACATGTCATCCGATTGAAACGAACACCCATTGCGTGCACTTTAGGTCATGGCGTTCGTTTGTTGTTTTTAAATGAATTGGTCCTTTCTAACAACATCAGTTCGCTGACTATGTTTATAAATCTACTACTAGGAGTATGGTGATTAACCGCCGGAAGTAATTCCTTCAAACTGAATTTGACCCAGATTGTGACGAGTACCCGTTTCGTGTACTTAAAGTCATAGCCATTGTCTGTTCTTCTTGCACCGAGTTTGTTCTTCGTCCTTTCCGACAACAGCAGGTTGCACATATTCTATAGAAGCCTCGTCGAAATGTTTTGTTCATCCACACATATACAAAGGGATTATAACATGCATGGCTCATAGAGAGCCACATTGAAGCATTCCATATCAATTTTAAATGTTCCAGTTCGTACACACTTGGGTCGTAATCTCCTATCAGTGTGACAATGTGAATAGGTAGCCAGCACATTCCATAAACCAGAACAACGATGATCATCATCTTTACCATCTAAAACATATATATTTTATGTTAAATGTTAAATATGCATTAATAAAACTTGAGATGATCGTCACAAGAGTAACACGACGTGGAGCAGGAAAAGCTTATCTCACCTGAGTTCACCCTGTTATTTTGTGGGGTTAGTGTTGCTAAATCTTTAGTTTTTTGTAGGTCAGTGTTTTCCGCTTCATCCTTTTTATTTTGGCCATTGTATGTCTGTCCTTTTTCAATTTGCGGTTTCTGATTACCCATTTGATGTCATAAAACTTTCTGCACTGCTTTAAAAAGAATATTGTCATGATAAGATTCGTTCCTAGCTTTAAAATGCTTTGATCGTCTTGTATTCCACCATATGAATAATTTTTGCAACCGTGTTTCAAGAAATCAAATTTTGCGGTTGTAGCAGAACCCTTCATTAGCAGTAGCTTTGATCGTCTTATATTGCTTCCTCATAAATAATGTTTGCATCCGTGTTTCCAGATATTTAATTTAGCAGAACTTTTCATAGCTAGTAGTAAGAATGCGTTCCTCGTCATACGAGGTTTATCTATTCTAAAGACTTCATATCTATGTGTCTTTGAAGATGTACTAATTTGTACTGAACATTTATTTAATTGATTGAGATAAATGGTAAATAACAATTAGAGATAACAGTATGCATTGATTGATTCTTGTAATTATGTAAAATGAGCTGTATATCAACAATAATTAGATATATAGGTCAAAGGTGGATAATAAGGTTGACGTGTATGGATGGATGTTTTAATTGTCATAAGTAGAAGAGGAGATATTTATTGGGTTTCGAGATATGTTTTCAATGGTATTATTGAATATTTACTTTCTTCATTAGCAATTGTTACATTACAATGACAATATCTAAATCTAACACACAACACTCAATTCCGCCAAGTACAAGACACATCTCGTGGAACGGGGGATCCTTTTCAGAGAAACTGCACCACACAGGGTTATGGTGTGTAAGCCACATTCAACAATATTTCAGTTATATCGTGCGGTCAGTTTAATTGGTGGAGGAAACCGGAGGACCCGGAAAAACACTGACCTGCCGCAAGTCACTGACAAACTTTATCACACAATGCTGTATCGAGCACACCTCGCCTGAGAGGGATTCACAGGTACGTTAGCACCACACAGGGTTCATGAACAATCATTTATCACGGATACGATCGCTATAAGCTTCACATTATGTCTTCTCTATGCGTTTGTTGGGAATTTAAAGTCTTACTCCATTATGTAAAACGTAAGTAAGTGTAACTAGATTTGACCTTACGTCTAGCTGAACCTGAGAAAACCAATCAATACGATGCTGACAAAATCTTGATGTAAACACATGTTATTGTCATATTAAAACACGTGGATCAGACACTAGCTGCATTATCTATTATTGTTGTCTCCATCATTAACATATAATACCAATTAAGAGAAATATATGGCAAAATTTATTGCCAAGAAGGATCAGAAAGGAAGTCATAGATGTTGAAATGGATATACTAAAGATTGCCATGTCGTAAGATCGAATTGTGACAGAGGTTAATACAACTACCATATTTTTTCCTCATTGGTATGATTGGGGGTGTTTCTGTCGATTGTATGATCTCAACTAAATATCACATACGGAACAAATAACTTTTGTATCAACATTATAGAACTCACACAATTAAAATGAGAGTGAAAGTAACTTCTTTTAATAGCAAATGTACTTTTGAAATCAAAAGGAAATGTAGTATATACATGTGTTTTCACTTCGACTAATTCTCGAGATATATGAAAACAAAGAATATACAACATATAAATGAATCTGATTTGTTTTCACAGGTACATTGTTACATAATACATAATTGATAGAATGGTTTGGAATAATGTTTCCGTCTAATGGTTGCGCAGCATATTTGATATACAATTCATTGATATATAGATAACACAAATAAGGGGTTATGGTGTTTAACGTCACTTTCGACAATATGTCAGTTATATCGTTGCAGTCAGTTTTATTGGTGAAAGAAACCGGAGTACCCGGATAAAATCATCAACCTACCGCAAGTCACTGACAACATTTATCGCACAGTGATGTGTCGAGTACACTTCGACAAGATAGAACAGGTAGTAGTTGTAAGATCAACAATCATACGATCACGACTATAACGGCACACAAAAACACAAATAAAATATGTGATAATGACTACCGACAAGAAGTTATTTATTAGAATTTGTTGCAAAATAGTTTATATTTGTATATTTTAATTGTGCAATGTATCTTTATTACCTATTCATGTAATTTATATATTCTTTGTAAATATAACATATTACCAATGTTGTTTAATCATAAATTGTTATATAAAGTTTTATTTTCTTTGTAGTACTTATGATTTTGTTTGATGCTGTATATCTCTAAGTGATTTATATTTTATACGTTACTCATAAACTATATAAATAAAACACTGTGTATGTGTTGTATTGTTACATTTGATGAGTTTTTATGTGAAAGTAGCAATTTGCAAATTCTCCATCTTCCTTTACAATAAATTGTTTCTATAATAACCTTCATTTTCATTGATTGTTCAATATATATTATATTAGCTTCTAAGTATTTTACGTAAAATGCTTAAATACCTTTCTTTTAGAGTTTGCCAATCGTTCGTCTCTCATTGGCACGGCTTCCCCTGGGGTCTTCTTTATCCATATGACATAACCTATTCTGCTATATGTATATGCTAAAGCAATGAGCGGAATAAAATACTGTAGCAATAATATTACTAAACTATAAACAGATCTGTTCATTCCAGCGAAAACCTCTTGACATTGTCCCTTAGGACAAACGTCTGAATCGTTTGAATAAATAATTTTAGATGTTATCGCAGTTGGCAAAGGCACCGCAGCAGACATAATCCACACACATATTAAAACTAAGACAACGCCTTTGTTAGTTATTTTTGGTCTTAACGGATGTAGAATAGCTATATATCTGTCTATGCTCATTGCAAGCATCGTTAACGCACTAGAAAACACGGCCACTACCTGAATGTACGTACCTAGAGGGCATGTAAAAGTTCCAAACGGCCAGTAATGAAAAATCACGTTTGCCATAATAGTAATAGGACACATCAACGCTTTGGTTATATCACTGAAGGCTAGATTCAAGAGAAATAAATTGGTAACACTCCTCATTCTATGGTCATTAATTATAAGGTAGCATACTACGCCGTTTCCAAAGATGGCCACAATTATGACAACACTGTACATGATGAGAATAAAACTCTCCCATGGTCCTATCTCTGATATGCATATATCATCAACGTTTATGATGGGTAGGTAGTTGTTAGTAGTGTTCTCCATAGTATTTATTATTTGTTGGTTCTGAAATAGAAAAATAAAAACAATTATTTATAAATGTTTCCTATCTTAAAACATTAAGTGAAAGGCATTACATATAAACAAACACAAAGAACAACAACAGCATGGTAAAATGACATCTTTGAAGAAAATGTTAATTTATCTTGTTGTTTCATATCCAATATTTTTGCAGCAGTTGGTGAACATACATCAATGTTACATATTACCTTATTGGGAGACCACACTGTTTTTCAATGGTAATACTGGAATAATGTCTGCATGTATCGTGAGCCATTGCAGCAAAATGAACACTTTATTTTAGGGAGAACATGTTATATTACCATGAGATGATGATGTCCTCGTTGTACAAGACCAACATGCTTACTTGGGATTTTATGTTGCTACATTGCTGAAACAACAGTCATTGGGTAACACATGCGGCTCTCCACAACACAATATCTTGATTTCAAGTCTTTGTTCTTACTCCGTAATGGTGTGTGCTTAGCGGATAAACAGAACATACCAACTTAATAATCTTTGTTATGCCAACGGGGATCGAACCTACGATCTCCAGCACTCGGGGCCAACGCACTAACCTTTACACCAGTTATGCAGTGGATTCATGTACATGTTGTTTAAGAATTGAGCAAAAGAATGTAAAAAGTTAGAAGAAACCAAAGGGATACTCAGAAGCCATAAATCAAAGGAGAGACAATGACAAAAGCAACAAAAAAGGGCAAAAAGACAAACACTGATCTACAAAAACTGTACACTGTAATATGCTTTTTGACAATGAAAAATAAAATAGTACAGGATAAGACGGAAATCTCTATATTTTAAGATCACACACGATTGTTCGATGGATGCTTTTCCAATATTAATCTCAGTTTGATTCCTTTTATATTATGAATTACCAAAAATTATTGAAAATATGTCCTTGTCAGAACGCGTTGCATGTTGCTTTGAATAAAGCCTGCATTTAACATTTAATATATGCATAACCAACAAACAGCTAAGTTTGTCAAAATCGGTTAATTTTCTTTCCTTAACAATACTAACAGCACGGAAATGATGTTAACTTTATTGAACGTATTATGCAAGAAATTCACATTCTTTGTTAATGTTTAAAACTACAATGAAATCAAACCAAAACATTAAGTCGAATTGGTAAATAACGGCATTTTAAGAATTTAACAAATCTCATAAAAATCGAATAATAAACCAATTTAACAATAGATCTAAAAATAGTACTGCTATGGTATGGACATTTTTTAACGAGCATTTGCTTGCAGAGGATATCATAACAAACGACATTGTCAGGTTTCAGTAAACAGGAAAGACTGTTCATAATAGACATTTTAAACAAGTTAAAAAGGCTGTCTGATGTGGCCATATTTAAGGAGAGATAGATACTAATTTAAAAATCCTAATGAGGATGTTCACCTCATTATTCGCTTTTGGTTACCATATTTATCTCGAAGCATAACAACGTTATAGATCGTTAAGAGTTGGAAAGGTTAAATAAACAAATAAAGTAGGTTATTCCTTTACGACCGTAGGGCTTCGGGGAGCTTTGAGAAATGAAGAATTTGATGATAATTTCTAAATCGGGATTAAATCAAGGCACCTAGACTCACTGATCACGCAATGAATATCATAGACTAGTATCATACAATAATAACTAATCGATAATATAAGTAACCCTTTTATTGTGTTTTTCTCATTCTGTTTTTATCTTGTCTGGTTTAATCAATCTCGTTACAAATAATAGTTAATACTGTATTTAGATAATATTGTAAATTTGTGATGGCTGGGGAGGAATGTGGTCAGAAGTATCATTCAATAATTATTCAGATTATCTCCGTATGATTGTAATCATTCATGAGACAAATCTGTATATATTAATCTAACTGTCTGTTTCTATTTATGTAGAATTTATATCCGTATGACCGCATTTGCTCGTTTTATATTACAAAAATTGTTAATATTTTATTTTGGTATGGTAACAATCTAATACTAGACGATAATTATTACATCTTTGATGATTTATTTATATGTCGTCCTGTTTTTTTTAATGAAATATCTATTATAACATGGTTGATGATAAACGGCTGACCTTGCTGGTATATTGAGGCGTAATCTTACAATTAATAGTATTTGATTTCCTGTTTTTGAACATCTTTTCTTCCATATAAGATGAATTTTATGTTTATATATCCGACTGATTACACTATGTGTAGCGACTTAGAAAACACTTTTATGTTTTGTCTCATTTCATAACAGTGTTTGAACAACTGACAAAGTATTTTTTTATTTCAATAAAAAAAAGTCGATATATCCCTTCCTATTATCTCTTTACGTTATACTGTTAATGATCAGAGTGGAAATCGTGCAGGGTTTTAAGACGAAAAGAAATTATGTGTGGCATTAAAGGCACAAAGATACATTTTTCATATCTTCCCGGCTGCATGCATCATGATGATTTATCTGAATGCTGGTGGAAGAAAAGTTTGAAGATACCAAAGGGGTAGCCAGAAGCTGTTAAAGAACCAAAGGGGTAGCCAGAAGCTGTTAAAGAACCAAAGGGGTAGCCAGTAGCTGTTAAAGAACGACATGTTAAAAAAAAACACCATTAAAAGGTACTACAAATATGTTCATAAAACACGAGTTGTTAAAATAATTGTAATGCGAATTACATGTGGTATCAAATCAAGGCTGCATGAAACACGACAGTATGAGTTACATGCCTTGGTATTTTGATGAAGGTTGACCTTTCAAAACGGGTTGACATATTCTGGCCCTAGTTATACAATGTATTAATAATGCAGTCAAACCTTCACAATCGATCACCTCCATTAAGCAGTCACCTGTATTAAATGGTCACTCTATTTCGTATCCTGTCATAAAAAATTTCATATGAATTGAACCTCTTTTAAAAGGTCAAACTCTTTTTATGTGTACCACAGGTGACCTCTGAATACAGATTTGACAGCCTGTTATACTGATAGATATGATATATTATAACATGTAGATATAATCCTTTGTTCAGGCTTGGATTTCTCGAGAGAAAACCACTTGTCAAAATTAAGCTTTGACTGAAACTCAAAAAATTAACTTACCTGAGATTTTTCTCAGATCAAGCAAAACACAGCAGTTTCGCGGCTGAATTCCGTTTCAAGCCCTGTTTTTGTTCATGTGATAAGCGTCTTGTCGCAGTTTTACATCGTTTCAAATGTGTTTATGCTGTCGTGTCAAAAATTCAAAGAAAAATGTCAGAATTAATTTTATAAAAAGAGAAAAAAAATAAACATACGTTGTCACGTCCGCATTACACTATCCAAAAATATGGAACGCAAAACTACACAAACTCAAATCATTTCATCTCTTCAAATAAATGCCCTTTTCATTAAATATTTACACCCCACTTTAATTTATCTTAAGAGAGGTTAAGTTGTTTTGTACATTACAATAGAAGAATTATTATTGATCGACAGCTATGATACAATTATCAAGCTTAAGTTTGGTATCGAGGTGACCTAAGTTTTTGCTGAATTCAAGTAGAATTAAAAAAAATCCGAGAAATTCATTTTCTTGATATTTCTAAATTTTGAGAAAAATCGCAGGCTTAAGTCTGAGCATTGACTAGTATTTTTTTCCTTTGGGAAAATCCAAGCCATGTATCATCTCGATGCTTCAATGTATTAGAAAGATGTGATTTAAAGCTATATTTTATTGTTCGGATTGGTCGATGTATTAATTGTTGGTTAATCTTAAGTGAGCAAAGGTTGATTGTGAATTGAATGGATGTTAATGTAATCAAAATTAATCGTAGTTACAAATAAATGGATAGGCCACGTCTTACGTGTGGACAACAACAGGGTTTGTACAACAGCATTGATGTGGCATTCGGACGATAAACCTAAAGTTGGACAACCAGAAACAACTTGGAGAAGGATCGCAGAGACAGAAAGGGACAAACTAGGGATTAACAGTTGGGCATGATAGTAGGCAAAGACAGAAACAAATTGAGGCAGTACATCATAGCCTTAAGAACCATTGGGTATGAAGAGGATATGTGAGGCGAGGTGACAAATATATGATTATGTTTAGTGTATGTTCAATTTTTTTCTGTGTTCTTTTTGTTTTTGTCATTTCATTCTTAAAAATACCAGATAAGTTTAATACATAATATATATGATAACAATAAATTTCAGTTTATGTATATGATGCATCAGTATTATTTTCACACACCTCCAATCATGCTTAATTTTGCTTTAACCATTACTGTTGTCTCAGATGATGCCACTTAGGTCAAAGAAAAAACCACGAGACTGACCTTCCTACTTCATTAATCAAAACCAGGACAATTGTATGTTTGATTGTATAACAGAGGCCTATTGATAGCTCAAACAAAATCATAGATCTTTAAGAAAAATCAAACTTCTTGATAGACAGTCTTCATTTGGGAAAGTTTATTTGTGTGTAATATGTCATTGCCGTTTTCATTATATAGAAAAAAAGATTAATTCTGCTGGACGCAAGTACATTGTTTACACAAGAAACTCCTATGGGACCTATTCAACTATTTGTTACTATTGTCAGGTCCAATCAAATGGTACTACACAAGCAATCTAAGTTATTACATCTAAATGTTTTCCTACGTATTTGTCTAAGACATTCTTAGACTTTCTTATATAGTATAATAGTCAAAGTAGTTACTGATCCACTATACAGTACCATACACACAATAATTGATTGATAGCAGTCAATAAATATGTCAGAAAAAAAAAGAAGAGGAAAATTAAGTTGGAAAAAATATACAACATGATAATACTTAATCAAATCTACTTTTGGAGGTCAATTCTATTTCAATTTGAAATGTAGTGACGTAATATTTGAAATAGAAAATAAATACAAATATCTTTGTTATCAAATGTTTTAATCAAAATTAATGTTTGCTTTTCATTTCTAGCAATGAAACCCAGTAGCAAAATTCTTATTCTTTTGTTTGTTCAAACGTCATATTCTATACTATGACATAATTAGTAAGGGCTTCACAGTGTGTAGTCAATTTTACAAAAATGTAGGTATGTCTGCTATTCATTTCTTAGGGTATTTGAAAATGGACCGAATAACACCATTAACGAAGTCAAATACTAAAGTGTCCATTAGAAAGGGGGTATGGTGTTTTACGCCATTTTCAAAACAATTTCAGCTATCTAGTGGCGGTCAGTTTTATTGTTGGTGGAAGCATGAGTACACGAAGAATACCGCCGATCTGTCGCAAGTCATTGACAAACTTTATGAAATAAAGTTGCATCGAGTACACCTCGCCATGATCGGGATTCCAACCCACCACTTTATTGGTGATAGGCACTGATTGCACATGTAGTGGTAATTGTGCATTAGGTGTGCTAATATTGATGCTTTTGCTGTGTATTACAATGTGGCTTGTATATTCTGTCATATGATGGCACTCTGACATGTTAATTCTGAACCGAGAATGTTTAGCAAGTAAAATGAACAAAGCCTTCTTATTAATACGACTTTAGTGAAAAACAATATTATAAACGAGAACAGTTACATATATAATGTTATTGACTAATATTATAAACGAGAACAGTTACATATATAATGTTATTGACTAATATTATAAACGAGAACAGTTACATATATAATGTTATTGACTAATATTATAAACGAGAACAGTTACATATATAATGTTATTGACTAATATGTTGCATCATGCTTCGAAAACTTATTGAAACTACAACCGTTGATTGAAAATAAAAATTGAAAATAGCATGCTTCCAATTAATCAGATGAATTGATTTATTTATAAACTTTCAAAGCATTAAGAAATATATTCAATCAAAATTAAGTATGGTACAAACGTATATCCGCTGTTATTTTTAACCATTCTAATGAATATTACTGCTGAAACATTTTTGTCAGATAATATTAAATGTTCATACAATGGACAATGGACATCATTTGACATAGCAAAATATGTTGTTTCTGTAATTTTACATGCTCTATAAACTTTAAAAAAAAACTGACAGTAAAAAAGTAGCATCAATTGTTCAACCCCTATTATGACCCCTATAATGACAGCAATGATATTTGAAATTTCGTGTTTGGAATAGCAAATAACACGCCTACGTAATTATACATAATGCAATTAGGTAGGCATGTCACAAATGACAGCATGCTGCATCATATGTAATATATTTGAATTTTTCATTGCAATTCTTCGTTTTCGCGTTTTCTTATTACACAAAATCGAAAAAGCCTTACAAATGAATCTCGTTACAGTTGACAGTATAGTCACATTAGATCATCTAATTTCTATCCCTTTTGTCAGCGTAGGAGATTTGGTATTCAACCAAAAGACATTTCTACAAAACCCACAAAATGTGGAGAGAACACAAAAGGAATGCCAAGACATGGGATCAATACATCCTGGTTTACATGCACTTACATATGCAGCCTACAATATTATTTATTCTCCCACCGACATTGTTTTTGTTTCTTTCCACTTCCACCGACAATACATTTGCAGCACTGTAAGAAACACTGTGGGTGTCTCCTAAGAATAGTAACTGATTACCCTTCTTACATGGGTTCACCTCTGCGTTTTTGTTTGTCTTCGTTCTGTGTCTTGTGCGAAATGTTGGCGATGTCTTTGTATTGTACTCTTTCGATTTTCTCTTACGATTATTTAGTTGATTGATTATTAATTAATTAAGACCGTATATTATAGTGGACATTCACCCTATCACTATGATCAGGACATAGCCTCCGAAAAATAGATATTGTTCATACAAGGTGGAGTATGAAAAAAAGCAGATTATATTATTCACATTATTTATGTAAAGCAGTTTTAAACTGTTATTATCAACAACTCTATCAATATTAAAACAACGAACAACTATATCTCACCTTAAATCATTGCACTAAAAAAAAAGACCACGAAATATGGGAAAAATCCATTGAAATTGTTTTTGGTATAAACCAACAATAATTAGAATGTTCATTTCGCAGAAAAATTTTCGGTTGTCTATTGAAGCGCCATGTTTCATTTAAAAGTATTGTATTGTAAAATGAATATGTCAAATGATTAATTGTTGGGTAGTGGTTCAAGCGATATTATGTTAAATCAAATATAGGCTTGGTACCGTTTCGCACTCATTTTAGTGTATGTGTTAATCTCATTGCTGAAGACCCTATTGCGACTGTGAAATGTAGAACAGGAATACAAGCGTTGTTCCTTTAATTTGTGTTGTCCACGTGTAATGTTGGATAGTCTCTCGTGTTCACTTGCATCCATATCTTTTCCTACTAATCTATGATGTATTTTTCAATAGAAATGGAGTCATAGTCAATGTAAGCAAAACTGAAAATAAGCTTAATTGAAGAAAATTTCTGACAAATATCCGTATATAATTGCTCAGTATTTTCAAACAAAATTTGTAATTTTCATTTTGGCAGGGATATTTACTATTCATCAAGGATATACATATTGGACGTTTTATTTGTATAAAATTTGTACCAATCATAAATCAAGTCAAATAGATAAATATTTTGTATATGTCGTAGATAAATATTTTGTATATATCGGTCAATAAAAAACTTTTATATCCTACATGAGCCACAAGTCTAATCTGCTCGAAATTGGGACAATCATTTGTTTTATCAAGAATATATAGATTATTCTGCGAATTTCTGTTCCAGTGGGTAAACCTTTTCAACTCCATAATTTTTTGTCACATTTTAGGCAATCAAAAGTGGCTTTGCTTAATGATGGTCATATTTCATATTAGATTGAACATCATTCATATATCAGTCTTGCAAATTAATGTTTAGGTTCAATGGCAAAGTAATTTCAGACGCAATTTTATTTTTTTACACTTCAGCCATTTCCAAATTGTTTCTTGGTAACCATATGTGATGTAGGATAAACAAACATAAGACATGAGAAGCCAGCAATCAATTTTATTCATATCTGTCCGATGTACAAGCGGAACAGCAAGCGATAAAAATCTCGGTTTATTTATCATTTACGCAGACTCAAATGATGTGTGATGTGTGATGCGCGATTGTGTCCGAAAGGGATTAATTGTGATCGTACATGGTTGACCTTGGTGGTGTATTGTTATATCTCGCACAACCATCGTACCCTTTATGCCAATGTAAAAATTAAGCAGCCGGTTTACTTTTGAATGTCAGTGCTCAAACAGGGTTCCAACAGATGATGCACATACAATTTGGGTCCAAACCGTTTTGTAGAAGATCATCCCTAACGACAATCTCCCCGATTATGGCCATTCTGTTTAGTTCCTTTTCTTTTTTCGCTTCCAAGGGCATTTGAATGACTTGGCCTTTCAACATTTTTACTGGGATCGTATCTTATGAATATTATTCCAGAAATGCGTCATGCGCACTAATTTGATATCTACTGGTGGTGTATTAGTCCCCGAGGGTAGCACCCACCCAGTAGTCAGTGCTTTGGCGCTGACATGGTAGATTATATATATTTAATACTGAAATTTACAGTTCCTAAATGATGTATTTATAAATAAAACTAAGGTTCTTCACCATCAGACATAGGTGAACTTAGTTGATTTTGGCTATCCTGTTTAGGTCCTTTGGATGTATTGCTCCCAAAACGTTAAATTATTTGGCTTTCCATTCGTTAGATTTAGAGCGTAGTTGATGAAGGTTATTCCACAAACCCACTAAATGTGATATCTACCTTTTTTCCCACTAAATGTGATATCTACCTTTTTTCCCACTAAATGTGATATCTACCTTTTTTCCCACTAAATGTGATATCTACCTTTTTTCCCACTAAATGTGATATCTACCTTTTTTCCCCACTAAATGTGATATCTACCTTTTTTCCCACTAAATGTGATATCTACCTTTTTTCCCAATAAACTGGATATCTACGTTTTTATTTATACTGTTGTTTTCGTAGACAGTTAATCCCTTCAAACAGCTATTCGCGCCCGGCTTTGTAAATTACAAAATAGGGTGCTCTCGACTCGCAAGTGATAAAGTTTACTAGTTGCTTGCCCATGGTCGGTGGTTCTCTCCGGGTACTCCGGATTCCTCCACCACGAAAACTGGTCGCCATGATATAGCTGAAAGTGGCGTTAAAACACCAAAGATCAAAATCAAACATCTATTTCTATAGGCTTTTCTTCTTGTGTTCTTTTATCGTTTGTTGATGTTTCGACCAAAATAAAACTCATGAAATCATTAAAATAATATACCCATTAGTCTCTAATCAATGTCAAATACGACTTCAAAACGATCGGACTAAGTGTTCATTTGACATAGTCTTAAATGCAATTAACCATACAGCAACATCAAATAAATTACCTGATAGTTCTTTATATTGGTCCATCATTTCCTCTTTTTACTTGTTTATTGCAATTAGATTTCGTCTTTATATTCGCATAAATACACAACGTGACCAATAATGGCCACTTTTAAGATTTGCCAGTATAATACTAATGACGTTTTGATGTAATTAGAATTATTCAAGCGAACTTATGAGTAGACAGCGTTCAATCAAGTGAGATCGTATTGACGTCAGTCGGTCATATTGTTTGGACGGATGAGGATGTCAGTGTACAAATGGGAATGTCTTTGACTTTACAGAACAAAAATGTTGACAAGGAATAATAAATAAATACGACATATCTGTTTAATTGTAGTCCATTTGTTAGAGAAATGGATGTTGGGGGAAAAAAAAGAAAACTCGCTGACAAATGAAGCATAAAAGCTTACGTGGGAACATGGAACAATACACAATAATATCGTGAGAATCTGGTCTCACAATGAAATGCTTAATTCTTTTTTTTCGAAATTGTCCTGGAAATAACAAATAAAGGTTAACTGAATGTTCATATTGTGTAGTATATACTTTTAGTTAACACACATTAAAACGTAAATATAACTGCCGAGAACACAAAAAACTGATTTATTGTTCCAGTTTTCCGAGGAATAAACATACTCCAAGTTATAAGAATATACTATGGAAAACACGGCCTGCACCCTAATATCTTCTGATTTCGTTTCATTGTGCTATGCGGGAATTATCAAACAAGATGGAGTCATATGGTTCCGCTACATAGTTTAGTCTTAGTCCTAACCAATATATATCAATTACGTTGCATTATATTACATCTCCAGCATCAACATTGATATTATATCATATTTTGATAATTGCACTCAAACATTGGACAACCATGTAAACGAAAGCTATAACTGACTTTATTTACTTATCATTATATTCAGTGCTGCACTGAAAACAAATACATGTGTTTTCAAAGGCAAAAACAAAATGTAATGTTTGATGATATACATGTTTAGGGATTGCATCGATTTCATATGAAGACAATAATGATATAAGTTTTAATTCACGTTGAAATCCTTTGGTTTTACCGTCTCTGTTATTTTCCACACTATCATTAAAACAGGTTTGTTCTCCCAGTTATATGATGTCATAAAAGTGTTTATTATAAAGGCATAAACAACTTGTAAATATGGTAAAAATTAGCAATTATTTCGCTTTCAATATTAAAAACGAGTTGCTGTTTGAACCGTACAATATATAGGTTTGCTCGTCCGGTCCACTAATGTGTACTTGATGTACACTGATTATAGCAAACTTACCCCTTATGATACACAGTTGTGAATAATGGAATGATGGCTTTGTTGAAATATAGAGGGAACACCTTGGAATCTAAGATATTTTATAGTATATTGCATTTCATTCCATCATGATACCGTCATGAAAATAATAATGGAAAACTTATAAATGCTCTGAAAGAAAATAAATACCAAAGTGCAATCTGAATTGTAAAGACAAACAACAAATTAAAAGCAATATCAATGGAACTAAAGATCATTTGATCCCCATCCCCACCCCCGAAAACAAACGTGTGTAATGATGTAGTGAATGAATTGCTTTAAGTTTGAAATCGTGTACATGTACAATATGAAGACATTCAAAACTCTACCTGTAAATACAATAAGGAAAAACCTCACATTAATATCGTAAAAACCGTTTAAACAGTGAGGGGCAACAATTCCACCACCAAAATGATCAACCACCCGTAATGTTGAAACCTTTTCTTTCTACACAACCTACTCGATCCATTTCAGTGTTCACCCCAAGCATTAAAATATGAATGGAATAATGCAGATAATCATATGCCTTGCTCTCCGAATTTATATTAAATTTCAAATTAATGAATAAGCACATTTTGTGTACTAGGTATTGTAGTGTAGAATCAGAAAGATACCAGTTTGTTTTTGTTACGATACGACATCGACTGTGTTAGAAAACATGGAACCGTGTACGAGACGACATCGACTGTGTTAGAAAACATGGAACCGTGTACGAGACGACATCGATTGTGTTAGAAAACATGGAACCTTTTACGAGACGACATCGACTGTGTTAGAAAACATGGAACCGTGTACGATACGACATCGACTGTGTCAGAAAATATGGAACCGTGTACGATACGACATCGACTGTGTTGGAAAACATGGAATGTGAACGTGATCACAAAGCAGTTGTGCTCAATATGTCCTCGATACAGCCTAATGTAATAACGTGTATCAATGACCTGTAACAGTTAGATGGTCGTATACTCCTATTTCCTCTATGGATGTAACTAACTACCACGACATAACTGACATAATTGTACACAACCATTAACTTTAACTTGATATTAATTCAATTATAATTATTGTTGTAATTAGTGACTGGCAATTCTAACTAGATATATACGTTGTCATTTCTACCACGATTTAAGAATAAGATTATTATGGGTTATATTGGGAGAAACGAGATTGCTCTTTGCAAAGATCTATAGATAGATCCATTCAAGTTAAAAATGGATGGGTGAATGTTTGGCTGACCGCATCACTTCACTAAGAGAGGAGGTTTAGGCCTTTCAACTATTTCTTTAGCTAAGTGCCTGCATCAAGACAGGAAATTGAGCGGTCATCTATATGCGTGTTACGGGTATCGATTTTGTCTGTTTCCTCGCTCGATTGTTAGTTTTCTGTGGATTGTAGATCGTTGTATGTCCTTTTATCCTTTTTCTTTTGGCCATTGTGTTGTCTGCCCTTTGATTTTCCGGCTTCTGATTTCCCCTTTGGTAACCTTTTCCGATATGATTTTGGAGCTGTTCCTACATTGTAGTACTTTTTGTTTTTCATTTTATTATCTCCGTTTGGTTGATCGTTCTCTATGTATATCTAATATATGTGCTTAAGAGTAGTAAACCACCAATGTTTGACCTCACTTTTGTTAATCTGACAGCTCCATGGTTAATTCAGATTATTTTGTTAGTTCTATGTTGAACATGTCCGCGGTTTTACTGGTTCTTTCGTTATAAGGTTGCAGGAACTCCACCCCACGTGTCTGGTAGTCCCAATGTAGCTGATGCAATACTGAAAGTAATTATAACTACCAATATCCCAACCCAATTCTGTGGCAGTGGTTACAACCGAAATATTTGAAAACACACGTGAAATAGAAATAAAATTTCGTTTCCATGGTAGAATTCATCCTGCAGATACGATTGATGTTTGGAAATTACCAAATACACAATTATTACTTATAACTGCTACATTTACAATGTAAACCTTTGTCACGCTCTCAACAGTAACAGCGCGTTGTGAATGTTTGTATGTAACCCTTACAAGACTAACTGTTACGACCATTTTCATGTACCTTTTCAGTGGAGTGTGAAAATGAAAATTGAGCCTACCACGTGTGGTGTTTTACATTCGATTAAATACATTTCGGGTAAATGAACCACTTCTTACAGAAATAATACATAAGTAGGAATTCCGCCTCATAGTTTTGCCTTCCGTTAGTTAATAAAAATCGTATTTATACTCTAAGAACTGGATTATTATTGATAATCTTCTTACCATTAATGGATACTGGGAACAGAACAATGTTTTACTAAATTATTGTAAAACTCGAATAAATCTAAATATGTTTCTGTCAATTATTATCTTTGTTTCTTTCTTTCGTACGACACTTATAAAAGAATAAATGTGATTAGTGTTATCTTCCAGTTTTAGACATTAACTGTGGCGTTTTTTATCACTGATAACACTTTACCTTTTATCATTAAAATTGTAACACAATGAAAATTCTATAATGGAAATTTTATTGCAATTTACAGTCAACTAATGACGTTTATGAAACTGTAAATAAGTGGTCCTGAATTATCTGATGCGACTTATTTTTTAAATTACATTATGTCCTATGCATTTGTAAGTTCTGTCAATACTGAATCTAACATTTGTAGTTTTCATTAATATTTGAACATTATTTGTTTTTCTCCATGTATAGTAGGTCAATGGATACGCTTAGAGATTTGTTACAAGCTATAAACAGCATCGCTTAATTAATATCAATTCAAATTAAGCAGCTATGTAGTTAAATGCTATTAAATTAGGTAAACATAGTTTTGGATTGATCAGAAAATAAACATTGTGATTATTTTACCGTGTTCGTGAAATTTATTACTCCCAAAAGTTGACGCTGAATAAAATACGTCCAAAGTGTATTATTAATGTGTAAGAATATATTTTAAATTGATTTTATCAAGATATAAATTGATATTATAACAAAAACAGAGTTGTTAAATTCAATATCAGCCAGTTGTGTTTCATTCATCGCTAGAATTGTAGTCTGAGCTATTGTACCATAATTAATTTCATGGACAATGAAAATGGACTTTTGGGCGATGATATTGACACGACAACGACAGAATGTCGCCAACATGACATACACTATGACTGTCCATGCTAAAACGTGGGATAATAATTCACACCAGCACTGAAAGGAGTGTTCAAACGTGGTGCACTATTAACATTAGCAACGTTAACTATAATAAATACGGACGCTTCATTCAAATTACTACAATTTGCCTCCCTTGCTGGTCTGATGAAATTATGCTCTGTTTGAAGTGTAGGTTGGCGACCAGTGCTATTAACTTTGTCAAAATAACGAGGTGATATTGCAATAATGCAATTTAAATATATGTAGACATATTGTTTACACCAATGGCAAGGTTTCGTATGGACATTAATATTCGAAAACGTTTAATTGAAAGAAGAACGGGATCTAAATTTGGTTATTGGTCTTTTCCAAATCCATTCTTTGTTTTTTTTCAATACAACAAAATAAAAACTAACCGCTAAACATAAAATGATTTCCGACTACCATATTATAACCCCTATCAAATGTTTATGCTTAAAGTACTTGCCCTTTGAGAGTACCTGAGTTCATATACGGTTTTTTGGTGGGGTCCGTGTTGCTCATCTTTTTGGATTTTTGAATTGTTCTATTATGTGTTTTAACGTTCTGAGTTCCGTATTGTGATGTCCATTAAGATTCCGCATATGAACGATGTTCGGTTCATTTTTACCTCCAGTTGTTTGTAGGAGGGCTCGTGTCTTGTTTGCGTCATTTATGTTTGCTTACGCACAGCAGTGTTCAACACATATTGTGTTGTGGTTTTGGTTTGTTTTTCTTGGTCTTGTGTTCCCTATGTTGTCAGTTTCTCTGGATTGTCTATTTTTGATTGCCCCTTCAGTATTCTTTAACATTTATTGATATCATTTATATGAGATGGTTGGCCTTTTAAGCTCACTTCCATGAGCACATCGTATTACTAAGAGATGAAGTCTGGGCCCATAAACTAGTTTAGCTCCGCCACTTTTCATTGAAATGCCTGTGCCAAGCCAAGAGACTTGCGCGGTCATGTATTTGTGTTTACACTATAGCTCTTGCCTCTTTTGATGAATTTGGGACTGCTCTGACAGCTTTGTATTTTTGTTTTTCATTTTATTAGAAAGAAAACATTCAACATAACATCCTTTTACATTTCACACTGATTGTACTATGGGTAACTGCTATAACACCCTCTTTGGTATCCCTGTGGAGATTTATCATTGTATATGCGGTGATATTTTGTCATCAGGTAACTTCAGAGATAATCGAATGTTTACTCACAATTGTCATCCTCTGTTAATGTTCGTTACATAAAGTAGACGCCGAAGGCATCTTCGATTCTGACGTTGTCAATAAACAGTTTAGATAGATTCCACTGAAATTTATATTTACTTCATTGCTTTAATACAAGTACCATGAAAGGCATACACATAAAAACGGGTGTTAGAAAACTGTACCGTCAACTATGAATTTGTCTAGGTAAATACAGCTTTTATGATCGCTATTAAAGTCACTAACTTAGAATGGCCCTTCTTAGCCGAGGATAGATTTAAGATTAAAATGTGTCCATCTCTTTTCTGCCATGGTATTGTTGCCATCGGTTTACAATATAGCAAAGTTTTAGCATGTGGAACGTCGTATGCTGGTTTAGTTCTACTTGTAATATGGTATACTGCTTCTTTGAACAACATTCTTAGTACAATAGTTTTATTATATAAGTACAGTACACTGAACAATCATAAAGTCAATTACCTGTTGTCTATAGCAGTTAATTTGAAATCGATGTCACTACGGATTCCAACAGGCTCACTTCATGCTTTGACATATTTCGTGAATATTCCATAATATGGAGAATTGCGTTCTAAATTCTTATGACAAACGTAATTATTTAATTTTTAATCCTGTCAATGGACAATTTGTAAGCAATATCATCCCTGTTTATCACACATATGAGTGGTATACATATAATGTATTGATAATTATAGTACTGTTCTAATATCAGGCTTTTCTAAGAAGAAAAAAAGGTACTACAATCTGTCAAGCCAAAAATGTCCGAAAAGGTTTTGTGTCCTTCATCATGGATTGGTCGATGTATGTATGATATATATACCTTATCTCTGAATATAAAATGTACATGTACGAGGATTGTATATTATGTATATCCTGCAGCATAATAGATTAATGGATCAGGATTATGATATTTAATCCCACAATATTTCAGCTATATCGTGGCGGTAATAAATTAATAAAACAAAAATGGCCAACAAGCAAAACACAGAAGAGAACGTGTTAAAAAAAACGCAAACTCGTCGTCAGACTCATACTCATTTATTGTGAGGTCATAGAAAAACATTATATAATGACAGTGATTGCATAAAGCAATTCAGCATAGTCAGCATACCAATGCTCAAATAGCACAGCTGCAGGAGAAACGCGGATGTTGTGTCTCAAACTTGCAGGAATTTTCGCGGAGTAATTATATTTCTCTCTGTACGAATCAATATGTCTTATACCCTGCGCTTGGATATCAGGCTTTTACAGTGTCATTTACGGTACAGGAGAACCTTAACTGTTTGAATGCCATGATTAATTCGTAGGTTTGGTTCTGTGGGTGTTCGGCTGCCCCCTCCTCCCCCCCCCCCTCGTTCATGGTTCAATGCTGCTGTCTTGTCTATTCCTATTCTAATAAGCCATACATTTTCATCTAAATTTGCATTCACTTTATTGTTTACTTGTAGCGGACTACAACGGGAAAACGAGCACACGTTATATAAATGCAGCAGCAAAGCGTCTCGTCAAAACTAATGAACTCAAAATTCACCATTTCTTATATATGAACATTAAAGATGTGTCAAAACAGAACTGACAATCAAGAGAAACAATAAATGGTCTGCATACATGTTTCAGCAATCAGTTGTGTAGGCTATTTTGGCTTAAAGTAATTCCGACCTTTTCCACCTGACTGCCATTCATTCTATATTTAGAAAACTAATCAATTAAGGTAGACGAAACAAAACGTAATTCAGATTCATGAGAATGATGATAGTTTCGTCTACTGTAATATGTATATGCAAAACTTAACTTTCGTATTGACAATGTTAAAACACCATTCAATCAAAGATACTTAGTAAAATACTAAGGTTGCCACGAACAAATAAATCACGTTTTCACTATCCTCCGTCATCTATCTGAAGCATCTTTCTAAATGTCAAAATCTTTATTGATGACATGTCAAATGAAAGGCCAACTGGATAAATAAAATGTAGAAGCTATACACCAATGTTTTAAGTCTTGTCATTTATTTCACTTCACGAAGTCTGAATTGACATTTCCCATTCATCTGTCTTGTACTTCAGTACAGTAATATATCTTTGACGCTATTGTTATTTACGTGGTTATATATGCTAGAATACGTTTTATTTGTTTTATATTGAAGTTTTATCACGTATCGTCTGTAGCATTTTAAAAACGCGTTACAAAAACATGTAAGTGGTAATGGTCGACAATAACAGCATAAATTAACCCTTGTCATCATATATAAATGTGTGCTCTACGAATTGCTATATAGTCAAACATGAGCAGCAAAGTGATATTCAACTAAAAAAGACGCTCATTACTCTAAGTTCATGTTTACAATACACGGTGAATTGTCCTTGCTTTTCAGACATTGCAGATAAATAAAGGTTAGAGAAAACTGGAGGTGCAATCAAGAACGGACATTCCAAAGACACTGACACACAATACACTGGACGAAGACAAACAAAACACAACATAGAAAACTAAAAAGATGAGCCATGTGGATCCCACCAAAAAAGATTAGCCATGCGGATCCAACCAAAAACCGTGGGTGAATACAGGTGCTCGTGAAGGGTACGTGAATCCTGCCTCTTATACATTTGTCCATATTCCACAGAAACATTGTATTATTTAGTACCCAAAAGGCCTATCTGTGTTTCTCCGCGACATTCTGTCAATGACGTCACATATGGCATCATGTGCCGACATTACACATTTGAAAAACGTATAAATTACATGTAGGATAATATGCATTACCATAATAGGCAATTAACTTCTATTTTACATACAAACTAGTGAGTAACTATATTACGAAGACGTTTTTAGAATATTTATCTGTTACATCTGTAGGCCATCTTAGAATCTACTATTTCTACCATTAATGCTTACCCTTTGGCTTTGCGAGCATCCGGGTTCACCTATGTTTTTTTTGGTGGGGGCCGTTTTGCTCATATTTTCTGTGTTGTGTTATTTCATAAGGTTTATTTTTCATTCAAAAGTATTAGAACACCATATGTAGGTACAGTCAATGGACATAAGTATTCGTCACCCTCGATTTTACGCTATATATTTCATATAAAACCACATTTTTCAGAAATATTATTGTGAAGTCATTTCTGAACAGATTTTGATAATTTTTGCACCAGAAGAAGCATAAATATATAAAAATTATTTGTTTATTTCAGCATGATTTTCCATTAGATTGCCTTTATTTTCTTAAGATTCGAAGACAATTTTTGTTTTCTGACGTCAAATTTGCTATATAATTTAACAAAACTAAAATCGGAAAAATCAACATTTGTGCTTAAATCACCAGAAAATAAAAACCATGCAGACAAACATTACTATCAGATAAACAAATAAAATTCAAAGAATTCTGCGTGTCTTGAAATAAATTTCATAAAAATCTGCCCAGAGATAGCTTTAAAATATTTTTTTTTAAATGTGGTTTTATATGAAATATATACTAAAACATCGAAGGTGACGAATACTTATGTCCATGTGTTCTTTAGTTTAGTAACCTGTAGTAGTAGTACAATTAGCTTTGTTATGAAAAAAAATCGTTTTATTCAACACATTCATTAAGATGACACAGTCACAATAGATTGAATGTCTTTATCATGATGGCAAAACAAATCAATGTAAATTGTGTACCTGTATATTTAATATAAGGATGTATTACATCAAATTAACAACGTGAAGAACTTCATTAATTCTCAGCCAACTACGAAAGAAATTGCTAGCGTGATTTTCCTGTCAATTGGCAATGATTTTATTATATAATTGAGACGAACTCGTTAATGATATTAAAGCGTTTGTGAAGAAGATACAAAGAGTTATGCTGTTTTTAACGTCCAAAGAAAAACCAACGTAATATAACAATGGCTAGCTGAATAAATGATCGATTCACGGCAATGGTAAATTGACAACTTAAATAGATGTGCTATTGATTCTTATTTAGGACTATTTTAATAGGAAATAATCTCTGCTGAATGACATGGACAGTCAAATATAATGTCTTGTACTAAGGGCAATTATCCGACGAAATGAGATTGTCACGTTCGGAAGTTGCAAAATTATAGACTTTTCTGTCAGTTGCAGTCATTTAATGTCTGCTTATGGGTTTCATGATCCAGCAACGATGCTGCAAATGAACTTAATTACACTTTTATTTCAAAAACTGATAGTCAAGAAACAAGAAAATTGAAGACGAAGTGTTCATAGTTTGCCAAAGGCAGAAATTGTTATACGACATTGTCGGGTAAAAAACGGAAAGCTACGGTTAATACAACATAACTCTTTGACCACTGGAATAGTATATACATATCTATATAAATATATAGCAATCATGACAACGTTATACATATTAAATGTCAGTAAAGAATTCAACCGGTTATAGTTGATAATTTGGGAATAGCATGTTATAATGCCTTACAATTCTGTAGATGTCTCACGATCAAATAACAACAGCAAATGGGTGCAAAGACATGAACATGACCTTAAAATCACAACGACATCTTCATATTAAGCAATAATATTTGGATTTTGTTTTCAAATACATCTATTGAACACTACGACAAAAACGGTTTTAATAAAACAAAATTTACTATAAGCAAGTACATACACATTTATGCTGCAAATAGCATTACATACAATTAATGTACAATATTATCAAAGACATTGTAAATGTTGAATTTTACGGAATCCATACAGACATAATCATCACGAACAGTACAAATCCAAAAAATAACTAAACATCGCACAACATGATCTCCCACACAAATATCATGAAGCCGGAGTAAGAACATATGTTTTAACTGGCAAGCCTCGTGATTAACACTGACGTATTGTGAAAGTCCATCTTACCCAATATAGGTGAAATTGATATCAGAAACTGCAATGGATGCTCATACCAGTAATTAGTAGGCATGGACATCCACAGCCATTTTTTTCATTTCACATTTGTTTAAACACGGTGAACGATTCAATGTTAAATCATGCAAATATATTTCGTGATTATTTCAATTCAGCACTTAGTTTACCAATTTGATTTCTCAGTTTTTGAAACTTAAATTAAAAAAAAAGAGGTTTGCTGATTGGGCAAATGTTAAAATTTCCCCTAGATAATATTGTCGGATGGTAATGATACGGTGATAGCTGGATTAAATAGGAGCATCATTGCGTCATGTGTAAGACGGCAATGACATTATACAGCAATCATAGCAATAAATCAATGGTTAATTTATGAATTGAATGACCTAATGAGAACAAAATTATTGGTAAAAGTAGGAATTTGTTGTTGAGTACACACATATTATTTATCAATGTAGATGACTTTTTTTCTGATGAAGTAGAGTTTGAAGATACCATAGGGGCAATCAGAACCCGTATTTCGAACAAGAACAGACAACACAATGACCAAAAGAAAAAATACAAAAGAACAAACAACGATCTACAAAACATACATATAAAACTAAAGATCGAGCAACACGAATCCCACTAAAAACCGGGGGTGAACTCAGGTGCTCCGGAAGGGTAAGCACTTCCTGCTCCACTAGTGACACCCGTCGTGTTAATCTAGTTGGCTTTACGAGTGGTTCTTATTGATCTGTCCTTTATTCAAAATAATTTAATGATGTCATTATATTTCAGTTGGGTTCGTTTTGCTCAATCTTTAGCTTACTGTGTAGTTATTATTAACCATTGTATGTATATTGGTACTTCTTCGTTTGTCCATTGTATTGTCTGTCCTTCGAAGTATGGCTTCTGGTGTTTCCAATTTGGTGCCTTAAAATGCTTCTTACTTCAGGTCAATGAACCACATGCGAAAAACTCTTATCTTGCCCAAAATTATCACCCAGTTGTCTTAAATATCCATCTACCGCGATAACAGTGTGGACTTGCTATGATCTACATACAGTCAGGAGGTCGTCGTGGTCGTAATAGTAGGAACTACAACTTCCTATCACCACTTAAGCTATGGGTTTGAATCCTGCTCATAGCAAGGTGTACTCGAAACAACAGTATCTGATTAAATTTGTCAGTGACTTATGGCAGGTCGGTGCTTGTCACCGGGTACTCCGGTTTCCTCCACCAATAAAACTGACCGCCGCAATAGAATTGAAATATTGTTGAAAGTGGAGTAAAACAACATAACCATATCCTATAGTCTGTTTCACTGAGGGGCATGAAGTATTTAAGAAAATCTGATTCAGCGTGCTGGTAGAGAATAAAGAAGGCCAGACATCGTCCAGTTATCACCCAAAGTTAACATAATAGAGCTGAACATGAACCAATTGGCGTCAAACAATTATCACTCAATCGATCCATGATACGAGTGTTAAATTATCATACACCATATATGTATCGAATAACAATTTCAACGAGAAAAGATGTTTCCAAATGTTACAGAATTCGAAGATTGTTTTGGTGTGTTACACTGCCAAGCCATCGGATTACGTCTGCTTTACTGCTTTCTTATTTAGTTAGATGTTATTTATTGTATAGACAATTTCCAACGAATGTCATAAATTTAGATTGCACATCCAATCTCAATGGAGGAATTATGCAAATGATTCCAATTACAACAACAGTCTAATCAAATCGTACAACTGTTATCCTTACTATTTTTTTATTCAGCTTTACTTTATTGAATGTTAAATTCCATTTAACTAGCAAAATAAGGCAATCGAAATCTTCTATTTAAATATTAGGTCATATGAAGGTGACCTTGAGAGTTAGTATTTAATCAAATATTCTGTAATTAGAAATGAAAAGTCTGAGCTATGGTGCGATAAAGCGGCGGTACGAAATCAAACTTCATTTATCATATTCGTTTTTTGTTTGTTGCAAATATCATATAGAATAAATCATAAGAAACAAATATAACTGAACATTAAATAAACCAAAAGAAAACATAATACTGAATCCGAAAACAGAAAATAAATAGAAACATAATGTAACCGTTCCTTATTTAAAACAAATGATAATTCATATATGATGTTCTTCATTGGCTATCTAAAGAATGCCGTGATAAAATTCCCGACACATTATGCTCCGCATATGGGTATTGCCGGACACATTATGGCCATAAATTCTGAAATATTTCATCTATTTATACAGGACCATGCTATATGTCAACATTAAAATGTTCATCTTGTTTTCTATACATCTAAATTTTTCCGCAAAAAAATATTAAGATAATTATATATGAACGCTTGTACATTGTCGACTTCCGGTGATGTTGTTTGCAATGAACGAATACTGGCTACTAATTTAATTTACGATATGCTTAGCACGTCCCTTGTAAAAATCAAAATGGCATCTAATTAGAAAATAAATGTCGGTATGTTAATTGTAACGACTAATAAACATGAATGTTAGCGAGATAAAGTTTTGATATTGTCTTCCATTTAAAAAAGATTGTTCATCATAGACCTGCAATAATTTATGGTAACCACATGTTTGTGTGTGATTTGAACATCGGTGGAATTATTTACGTTTTATTATACTTCAGTATCTTTTTTTCAATAGAAAATCTAGTGTAATATTTTAACTAATAAATCCTAAATTCCTTGTTTTCTCTATCTCACTGGTCATCAGTTTTTACTGTTGGACCGGGGAAACAGTGATCTAGATCGCCAAAGCGCTTACGATATCGGTAAAATGACCATGATCTAAAACGTGTACGTGACGTAAGTATGTATAAAATGGCCACCGCCGGTGTGCCCAGTGGAAACATTCTGGCTGTTCATTTACAGAAATGTTCGCATTTATCAAACGAAATAAGAGTGATGCAAAAAAAAAAAAAAGAGTGTCAGTATAATAAAACATTTAATGCTTGCACTTAAGGTGAACATCATAATTGTCCACCTTAAGTGCAGGCATTAATTTGATAATATTTCATCTCTTGCGCAGTATTAAGATTTTGGGCTATCCTGGTTGTCTCAATAAATGGAGTATGTTATTGCCTTAACTCAAATCTCGGTCCTACGATATCCATGTCTTGATCATGTTTATAATATGCTGTAATACCAGAAATGAGGAGCAATACTTACATTTTGTCTAAAAAGATGTGGTACACTGACATCTAATCCTCTTTAGAAAGTGATTATACTTTGTTTTTAAATGTATTTCACTTGGAAATTAAAAAGATAATAAATAAACGCTTAAAATCTTATAACAAAACCATAAGAATAAATCTATTTGTGGTGATTGTTTCATACGTTTGTTTTGCGACTTTGGTGTAAATAAATAATCTGTATCGTCGGAATTTATTTTTCGATTAATAAACACGTATTCGATTGGTAATTTCAGCAATAATTGACAATATGGTTACATAATTGGTAAAACAGTCGGACGTTGGATTGTCCCCGATTAACCTTCTCCTTATTACATTACTGCCATGGCAGTTCAACAAATCAATCGTTTGAATACACTACACCAACATAGCTAACATAAACCAAACCAATGTATGATCTAAGATCCACCACTATTATGCCGGATCATCGAAAAATCACACAATACAATTTCTTCTGACATGGAATTTTCTGCATTTAATAATTACATGCATTGTAACTTTAAGAAAGAGATTGTATCAGCTTGAACGGAAGAAGGTTATAAATAATAACAGGAATATAAAACAAGCCTTGTGTCTATCATTTATAAATACACCAATCAATGTCATGCCAAAATACAAAGGAAGCCTTATGATTTTATCATCATGAACTGATGGTGGCTATTAGTAGTCACATGCAATATAAAACAAGCCTTGTATCTATTATCTTAAAATACAACCTTCAATGTCAAGCTGCAATCCAAAAGAAGCCCTATGATCCATGTACTTTTAGAGTACTGTTATGTAATGTCGACATTTCCCTCATAACATATTGGTTCAAATCATGAAACTGTGTTTTTCTTAAGTAACTTCCCGCTCTATCATTAGCTTATTTTTGAATTGCCTCATCTCTCGCGGTAAAATGAAAAAGAAATGTGGAAAAAGACGGTTAGCTTTTTCTTTACAAAATCTCGTATTTTATCGTGGAATTCTCTAGAACTTAGAAGGAATTGTTGTCGCGTAGAGTTGCCTTTAGGAAAAGTACATAGTATAGTTATATATTTATTGCATGTATATATAATCTGCCCTCCTTGACATGTACTCTTATTGACCTTAATTTGATCCAACAAATAAATATATTTTTTGAATTTGATAAAAAATGAACTTATAAATATACTAACTCCAGGACTAATACTATTTTGTTTTCATATTTAAATTGAGTTTCGTTTAAAAAAAAATAGTACTGATTTAATTTGTTAATGCTACAGAAATTTCAAAACCTGCTTACAATAATGGTATTGTGTACCATTTAACTATTTTATTGGTGATGTTATTGTCCCTCTAAAAAACAATAAATAATAACAATGGCTTTAAATAGTATGATCAATTTAGTTGGAAAACGTTCCTCAAGAGTACAGTGCAACGTATTATGTATAGTCTCCATTGTCTAGGGTAGCACATACTATTACAGTGCAGAACATATCTGTTGTCAAATCGAAGGAAAAACATTTACTGCTTTGTCAAATTTTGCAAGGATACTTTACAATCTTTAGATTTTGAACGTACCTGATGAAGGTTATTCCAGAAACGTACCTGATGAAGGTTATTCCAGAAACGTACCTGATGAAGGTTATTCCAGAAACGTACATGATGAAGGTTATTCCAGAAACGTACCTGATGAAGGTTATTCCAGAAACGCGTCGTGCTCACTAAATTTGATATCTACGTTTTAATTACTATCACTCGATAAATACCTCTGCTGGTGGACTATTAGTCCTTGAGGGTATCGTCCACCCAGTAGCTATGTACATCGGCACTGACTTGGTTTATAAAATCTATTTATTACTGAAAATTACTGTTCTTAAATAATGTGATTATTTATCAAACTAAGGTACTCCTCCCTCAAAGGATCGAAATAGGTAGCCAAAACCGGATAAGGTCATGACCTATTCATGACCTTATCCGATTTTGGCTACCTAATTTCAATCCTTTGGTTTTATGACTCCCAAATTTTTCATCTTTCGATTTTCATCGTACCTGACGAAGGTTATTCCTGAGACGCGCCGTGTGAACTAAACTTGATTTTTACGATTTTATTACATAAAAAACAATTGTCGCTAGTACATATATACTAGGAAAAAAGGAAATTTTTTTTTTGAATTTCATCATTGATTGCTTTGTCAAATATTGAAAGAAGGGCAATTCCCATAAAAAAAATTGTCGCTGGTACATGTATACTAATAACTATAAAACTATTGTGTACTTCATTTGCTGTGGTTTAGCTTCTAATTATTGCTTTCGGTCAAATGAAATCCATTGTCATTTTAATCAGGTTAAATGTCAATTACGTGGATTTTCTGGTCAATAAATAACATTTCATGTAGAATTTTACAAAAACCTAATATAAATGCACTAGATAATTTATTCCGAAATCTTCTATTTTATATGTATCCGAATTAATTGATTCTGTACCCCGCAAAAAGTAAAGGTTTCCGAAATGGCAGGAAATGAAATATTAATACTTTCGTCATATTTAGAATTTGGTTAATGCAGCTGACACTCAATGTATATTTATTTTCTAAAGTCTATTCAACCTAATATGAAACGATAATGCAATTAATATGACCATATGCCATGTATATGGCTACATCCACTCGACAAGTCTGGATATTTTCCCGCCCGAAACACCAGAAATGGTTCCCTGTTAGCACAGCGATGAAAATAATACAAATGAACGGATATATATATAAAATGTACTATTGTTTCTATTAAAAACATCAGCAATAGTTCCAATTATTACTGCACAGTATAAGATATGTTTAATATTATTTGATGCTTGAAGTTTAAGCGAATGCGAGCTTCAGTGTAAACGTACAATACTTACTATCATCGAATACTTTGAAACCTAAGTGTCCTAATTTATCTTTCATCGTTTGTATTAATTTACTTTGATATATCAAATATTTACAAGAATTATCCAGTTCTAAGGTTAGTCTACACAAGGGAATTTTGGTAAATAAACGTTTGAGAATACCGAAGTGACAGTCACAAGTGGACAATTCAGAGGAACTGGCAACATATGGTACACAAGACAAAAACAAACAAACAAACACGCAACACAATATGTGTTGAACACATCTATGCAAACATGAATAACGTAAATAAGAGATGAGCCCTCCTACAAACAATTTGAGGAAAAGACATACCAAACATCAATGGCGAATATTAACAAAAACAATTACTTCTTAACACTTAGTAAAGTAGACCAATCATTTATAGTTACAAGTTAACAAATAAGATCACTTCACTTATATTTTCTTTTCTTGTTGATAACACCACATCTGGGAAATACAATTATATTCACCAAATTACATCAAAATTATAAAGATGCTCAGATGTAGCATGTATCGACAGAAGTAAAAAGTGTCCACGCAACAGCAGACTAAGGACCACTGGACATCCATATCAGAGTCCCAGTTACGCTTACTATTGAAGACCTTACTGTGAAATGTAGAACATCAGCTCCTTTAATTTGTGTGCAAGTGTAGAGTTTAATAGTCTCTAATGTTCATTTACATAAATATACTTTCTCAATAAATGTCCTCATTAAGAAATTCAATAATAAGTCTACAAAGAAGAGTTTGAAGATACCAGAGGGATAATCAGTATCCGTAAATTGAAGGACAGACAACACTATGGCGAAAAGAAAAAGGACAAAAGACCAAACAACATACACATAAAACTAAAGATCTAGTAACACGAACACCATTAAAAACCGGGGGTGAGCTCAGGTGTTCCGGAAGGATAAGCAGTTCCTGCTCCACTAGTGGTACCCGTCCTGTTCATCTAGTTACAAAACCGATCACAAGCCATGCATGAGTGATTTATTTTTCCATTTTGGTGTAATAACAGTATCTTCCAACACTCCTTATCACAATAAGTATGATAGTATGATGGTGCATAATATGATATATATGATGCCTTGTGGAGCTCGAGTTCTAATCCGTATTTTTTTCTTTGTTAGGCCTTAGGGGGATCATGTTTCGCAATCTTTTCAATCATAATATTCTGTGGTACCTAGTGTCTTGTTGACCTTTTCGTCTTCTCTCATTTTGGCTATCGTATTGTCTGTTCTTCATCGATTCATGGTTTCTGATTACACCATTGGTATCTTCAAACTTTTCTTAGTATTAATGAAACCCCCGAAGATCATTAAACAGAAAAATAATACTAATAGATTTTTGAATCCTCATGTTATTGTTGTATGTGTTACATTTTTAAATTCACAGCGACATAGCAATTCAATTAACAATATTACAGAATATTGAAATATGCAACTTATGAGTGAGCACAGTTTTATTAAGCGTGACCAGAATAATAATTGAATATAAACCTTTTACAAAATTGGCAACATTTAATTCCCCCCTTGTCTTTTCCTGCATTTCTTGATATATAATGTAGTGTTGGTAATACAGTTTTAGCAGAAGATTAATTTAGTAAAAACATGTCTTGGTGGCATAGGTTTAATTGATTAATGGAAGATGAGAAATGTTTTATTTTCTATTGTAATGCTAGAGACTGTGATTGTCTTTCGTTTTGTTGAAAATTGATCATGTAACGCTAATAACGCTTTTTACGTAATCTGTATATCCTGTTTAATACATCTCTGTAAATAACAGTAACGCAATATCGGTACAATGTATTTTGATCGTCAAATTCAACACAACCCACTCCAATCCGGTTTTCGCGTTGACATCACTGTCTAACTTCTTACTTTTAGATTTCAGAAATAAGTTGTCAAGTAATACTCATATTAGAAGAGAGGAAATGACAACATTAGGAACAACTTCTTTGACATAAATCGAAAACGTGGTTAGTATCCCTAGGCTTGTTTTAATCTAAACCAACTATATACAACATTCTCTGGATACTGCGCTTATCTCCATCCATAAAACTGAAACCCACGATATACATGCATTATTATTGAGAGTGGTGTTAAAACAACTTGTGGTAAGCTCACAAGGAACTATCGTTTGGAAGGAGGTATCACCTTTATCCGGTTGAAGTTCATATTTTTGGCCTAATCTTTGTGGCAATCAGAACATCTGTTAATAGCCTCATGTCCCAAGCAATATTTTTACATACATAATTTACCATTTGATAACGTATTTGCTCCCTATTAACTTTATGCTAAACAACAATAAATCAATCTAGCAATCAAATAACGGCAAATCTTTTAATTTTCAGCTGGAGACTTCTTCAACATACTTGAAAGATATTTTGTTGTGTGTCAGAAAGTGGTAGTCAGATGCCGTAATCAACGGAGAGACAATACATTGGCAAAAACAAATCAAAACGACAACAAAAAACAATAATATAAACAAAACTACACAGAAAGCTAAAGATTGGGCAACACGAACACCACAAAATGTTGTGGACATTATTCTAGTTGAAATTAAAGACACTAATTATTCATTTCTTTATTGAAGTCAGATTTTCTGCTTCAATGGTACTATGTAAAGGCAATAGAAATAACAATGTTATTAAATGTCATTGACCGCAAAATATTTACAGGCTGTATGGCAAGGTTCCAAGGACATTAATGTTGACACAGTACCATCTTCGTCATGAGTATACTAGTGTGTTTTTTGTGTTTACGTGACTGTAAACCAGTGAGATTGTCTAATATATACTTAATCAGAATCATTACCTACTTGTATTTGATAATCTTGAGTAAACAAAGGAGGGCGAAGTCAAAATTGATAAAAGTAGAAATTCCAGTAGAGAGAAAACGTTCCGCTATTTTTCAGACGTCATTACTACAGTAATTTAAATTAGATTCTTGTTAAATCTTTTTTTTTTGTCGATACATTAACATCTATTAACATCCGGTTTGGGGGTCATGTCAAGGTTCATAATTTCAATCGACCAATTAGCGATGAATATACTAAATCTTTAGGAATTTAAACCGAATACAAACCAATGGCTGTCGTGTCATTGGTTCTACATATTATTTGACATCAAAGATAAATGAAAGTTACATGTTATGACCCCAAGCGTGATGTTGTTAGATGTTTGTGTGTCGGCAAAGAAAAAAAAGCATACAACAAAAAATTAATCTGAAGTATATTTCCATTGCTAGATTGTACTTCCACATCGACAGCAATACTTCATTTGTGACAGTAAATGTCAAATACTTACTGACAACCATTAAAATACAATACTGTTTTTTTCTCTATACGTACAAGACGTTAAAATGCAAGTGGTTTGTTTAAGTTAGTGTTATCATAAATCGTGATGCTAAAATTGAATCATAAGTAATTAATAATACACGAAAACAATTTAATTAAAACACGTGAAACATCAGTAAATTTATAAATTGATGATACCACACTGTAGTTATATTACTAAATGCATTTTTGGTTTTAATAAATCTTGGCATAGTGCGAGATTGCGTTTAAATAATTCCACATTAGATATTCTGAAACAATATTGTAACTCGCACGACTGGCTTATTGTTTAAAAGTACAATGTTACAGACATGTTAAATTAACTTCACGTTGGGAAAGGAAATGATGTTCTACATAAAGAAATAAATTCATATCATAAAATAATCCATCTGCAGAAATACAGCATATAATTCAAAATATAATTAACCTAAAATCACTGTACAATTAGGACGGAGGGGGTATGGATGTTAAAATATGGATCTACGGGGAACATGAACGACTATCTAATGATTTACACTTAGATACAAATGAACAACGCTTTTATTGCTGTTCTATATTTTACTGTCATAGTAAGGTCTTCAGCAATGGACATAACTCATACACTTTCATGAGTGTGAAATGACCCTTAGCCTGTCATGGATTGAAAATTAAAAAAAATGTTCTCTATATTAATACTCGTGATAATAACCATGGTATATCTTATATCTTTAGCACAACTGACCAGCGTTCCTATGACGCGCGTCTGAAATACCTATCATTATGTGTGCTCAAAATATTGGAAAGCAACATAATTTAACCGTGCTTGGAAGCAAAACAACCGGAAGGTCGAACGAGATGCACCTTAGTTTTGATATAATAATTACACTATGCAAAGTTGTAAATTTAAATAATATATAATTCTCTTCCTTTTTGTTTGTAATTCATGGCAGTGCCCAACCACTGACTATTGTGGAGATGACACCCTGGAGGACCAATAGTCCCCCAGCAGGGATGTCGACCCACTGATAGTAATAACGATTTAGATAGCTTATTTAGTTCGCATGACGCGTTTGTGCAATGACCTTCATCTGAAGTCTTTTGGAATTATTTCCAGCATTAAAATAATAAGTTATTCATATATAACACACTTGGTATGAATTTTAATTTTGGTGTTTAACGCCACTTTCAGCAATATTTCAGATATATCATGGCGACCAGTTTTAGTGGTGGAGGAAGCCGGAGTACCCGGAGAGAACCACCGTCCCTGGGCAAGCAACTGGTAAACTTTATCACTTGAGGCTGCGAGTCGAGTGCACCATTTTTGTAATTCACAAAGCTGGGAGCGAACCCATGTCGTATTGGTGATAGGCTTGTATGAGCTGTCAGATCCAACGACCTAACTCATTGAGCCACCCGGGGCCCCCTAACACATTTGGTGAGTTGACATCAAATACTTGGTTTGTTTCGTGTTCTTAAGGAACAATTCATTTTCTTGAGATCCTTAATAATAGCCTGCGTAATGTCTAATATGCAGCTAAATAATTAGACTGAAGAAATAACATACGAAAATGAAATGAGTAATTGGTCGCACAATGAGGTAGACATGTGATTTAGAGTCCCCTCTGACCAAAGCTAAGTTGCCGCTATTATTCAGCCGAGGTCGATAGTTCATTCATTATTTTCAGATGATATCCTACAGTTCTATAACCAGTTCCAATTTGATGTCATTATAAGATAACACAATGGTATAGTGGTAAACAAGAATGACATGTCTTGTAAAATTGTCGCTTAGTGTACAAATGAGAGAAAATGTAAGTATCCAAAGTATTAGGATTGTTTCTTTGTCGCTACCATATATCTAGAATGTATTAGACGTATGTATCCAAAGTATTAGGTTTGTTTCATTGTCGCTACCATATATCTAGAATGTATTAGACGTATGTATCCAAAGTATTAGGATTGTTTCATTGTCTCTACCATATATCTAGAATGTATTAGACGTATGTATCCAAAGTATTAGGTTTGTTTCATTGTCGCTACCATATATCTAGAATGTATTAGACGTATAACGAGTAATATACTTTTTATGCATGGTTCTATTATGAACCACAACGTATTATTCCGGGAAACACATCCCGTAGCAGTACATGACATACAAAATGTTTATAAACAAATAACAATGTGTCCATTACAGCTAGAACTAAGTAGAAATGTACTTGTTAATCTGCTTTACATATTAAACAAAACTATTCTAACAATATCAACAAAACGAAGCAGCACCTTTCAGCTCAAACCATTGAACATAAAAAAATCACGACATATAACGGATGTGTGACTTAGAATAATTCACTGTTTTGATTGTGCTTTTATGCATAGTTTGTATGCCATAGGGCAATGTACCTATTTTGGTTTGCTTTTATGCACAATGTGTACGCAATAGAGCAATGCGCTGCTATAGGGTGTAGTTGTTGGAGTAATATGTTGTGTTTTCAGCATTGTTGTTTGAGAAAAGCTTTGCCTTATTTCTGGTATTATTATCTCAACATAATATACGAAAGTACACACGATTCTTAGGAATGTTAGTAGACAGCATTTCAATTCATCCATTCTTAAAAAAAAAAACCAATTGCGTCACTCAACCAAAACGATAAGACGAATATTCTTCCAGATTTCCCAAATGGAACCCAAAACGTCATCAATACGGTTTCTGCCTTCCTGGTCATTCTAAATTATTTCAATCTTGTGTGGCATTGATGTAACTATTTATGGTTATTGTTAAGGATTTCCCTAATTGATAATTCCGTATCTAATAAAAACTAAAAGGGTTAAATGTCTCTTCTTTTATCGGCGATGTTTATGATACTAGGGAATTCTTATATTGATATCAGCAATTTATAAATTTGTCAATTTATATTCTTAAAGATAAAATTAATTCCTGCGGGAAAATGGTTTGTATTAAATGTACAATATAAGTAAATACTATAGTCATATTGTGCCTACATAAACAAATAACGTTGTGTACATTAAAGCTAGAACTAAGTAGAAATGTACCTGTTAATCTGCTTTACATTAAAATAACATGGCTAGGTTTTATTTGCTGTAAACTTTGAATCAAAAGATGTTTATTTTTTAAACATATGAAATATATATTAAAACGATTATTGTGGGGAACATTATTTACATTTAGATAGAAATTGTAATCTTATTGTAAACAAAATAATTTCTTTAAAACTATCACATTCGTAGTTCGTGGACCACCATGAAAATTGTAACGTACAAACCCTGCGAAAAAGACGTCCATTGTTTGTTATGTGCAAGCTTGGGATCGTTGCTAGACATGAGGATTGCATTATATGAAACCATGTCTTCAATTTCCTATTATACTTAATTAAACATCCATCCTTAAAGACTTTTTAACTTGAAGGATGTATTGCAATCTTGAGTACAGTTATTCCGGTGGAATCGTCGATATAGGAACCTTGCCTAGTTTCTACACTGCAGGATTTAACCGATATTTAAAGGTAGTGATCTCGGTTGAAACCAATTAAATATATTTTTGCATAAGGATGGGAAGTATGAGAGGTTGCTCGTGGGAAATTACTGGGCAAACTTTGCAACCCTTGTTATTATTTCTTTGCATTGTACTTGCAACAAAAACAATTTCGCCGCCTTCGCGGTACCTAATTTATGGTTTCTAAAATGGTGTTTGTCGTGAATATAAGCCAATTATTATTCACGTGATGTTAAACAACAAACAATCAATTAACTGAAAAATAGGAATACATGAGAACTGATTGTATTGACTAGTGTCTCATACATCATGCACGAAATGTGCACAATTCTCGGAGAACATCAAATCATTAAAGAGCCCGTTGAATAATTTTGATAAATAATTTACGAACACATGATATTCCCTATAACTACCCTCAAACACATCATCGTTTATCTTAGTTTTCATAATTAACACTAACGAATCAAAGTAAATGTAAAATAATTTAAACAAAGGGTTTAATGTTTCCTAATTTGTTACCAAAAAGGCGGATAGTAATTGTAAAAATTAATAAAGGATTAGGTAAATAATGGAGATCTTACTGGTTGATACAATTTGCAGAATGTTTGTATTAAATTGTTTCAGAACTTTGACCCAACGCTTTTTTCTTTGGAAATGCCTGTACCAAGTCAGAGCCATTGCGATTTTCCCATTTTTCCGGTTGTTGACTGATTTTGTCTGTTTATTGACTTATGAGTTTTTCCTTTCCCTTTGTAAGATTGCTCGGTGTTCTGTAATTTTGTTATTACCCTTATTTGGTCATTGTGTCGTCTGTCGTTCTTCAAATTACGATTTTTGATTACATCTTAAATATCTTCAAACATTTGTCATACTTACGTTATTGATAAATTATTGTATGACATAAGACAACTGTCGACAGGTTAAGCAAAACTGGTATTATAAATGGACTGAACTGCTATAACCCGAGGAAGGACTAAAGTTTCGACTTTCACAATTCTTACATCAGTGTTACATTATTCAGCGGGATAGAATGTGAAAACTACCGGAGGCCACTGCTGTTTTTATATTACTTCCTTTCAAGTGAAGCGAAGTAATTTCCAAAAACACCTGCTTCAACCGACTTACACATGTTTTTATTATTGTAAAACTGTATGTAGGCCAATTTCGCGAGAACGAGTTAGTATTAACATAGGCTTTTCCGATAAGCGTATTTAGTTAAATTTAGAAACATCATGGTGCAAAGAACATACTTTTCTTTTAGACTATCAACTGCGTACAAGAATGTCAAACATGAATTTAAAACCGGAAAAGTCTCAGTTTCCGAAATCTCGTGGAAACATGAACGTGATCCACTATATTTTAATTGGTTACTAAAAATTGTTTTGGGGAAAAAACAATCATACCCGTAATATAACATCATTGATCTTTCAAACTATGTTTTCTGTGTTTCAAGACATATAAATAAAAAGCATAGAAAAGACAAAGTCACCTAAAAAGTAACCAATTATTTTGATTATTTTATTAAGTTTATATAGTAAAAAAAAACAATTTTCAACCTCTACTCAGTAGCTTCTCAACAATAAATAAAACAACATAAAGCTCTGCTTAGGAAGGTGTTATATAAGTACATGTGTGAATAAATCATATTCTAACGACTTTAGTGATATCTTAAGGGGTTATTATGGCACCGATTAAATGTAGTACATTGTGGTCAATCCCAGTAGCCACAAAGACACGTCAAAACCAGAAGACCTCGAGTTGATATCTGTGCGAAATGCGTAAAGCAGTCAGATCATGCATTGAAATTGTCATCAGCAAATTACAAGGTTCTATGAGTACTAATGTAGTTTCGATTTTCACTGACATTGAGAATTAAAATAGGACTAATCCCTAATTTTCTTTCTATCTTCTAGAATTACTAACTGTCAGATTATTTACACTAAATTATTAACAGTGCTAAATTAATTTGAAATGCTAAATAGACAAACATCTTGTAAATATTGAGATCTTGAATTACGAAACTGCTGCTTGTTTCCTGAGACGTCAGGAGATTAAGATTTATCACTTTCACAAAAGTCATAATAAAAACGTAGATATCTAATTTAGTTCACACGAAGCGTTTCTGGAATAAAGTCTTTGGTAGCGAATAAGCCAAAGGGCGTAAACTGGAGAGCCAAAAACGACACCGGTTAACTATGCCTGTGGG
The DNA here is from genome assembly GCA_002080005.1 of Gigantidas platifrons. NCBI lineage: Eukaryota > Metazoa > Mollusca > Bivalvia > Mytilida > Modiolidae > Gigantidas > Gigantidas platifrons. The sequence goes on along the minus strand of MJUT01019489.1, from coordinate 431,312 downwards.
AGATTCATCTTTCGTTTTTATAAATTACATTTTTTAGGAACTGTAAATTTAAAACAAATATATGTTTTTGTCAATAGATGCAGTAACAACCTACAGAAGCATTGCAGTTTGCGGTGACAGTAATTTTGCGAAAAAACGAGAAAATGGAAAAAGTGTCATATATGTAATGTGGATAATTTATAAAATACACGTGTGCATATTACCAGGTTTCTATGTTTTAAACTCGAACGGATTTGGATGAAAGTTACTTTAAACGGACAATTAATGAGATTTATGTATTTCAATAGAAGAAGGATATCTTTCATATGAGAAAACGGTGATTAATTGCTCTCTCGAATTTCTAGGGAGCATAAAAATGTATAAAAAGAAAAGTTTGAAAATCCCAAAGTGGTAATCAAAAACCGTAATTCGAAAAAGGAGAGAAAATACAATAGCAAAAAGAAAAAGGAGACATAGTAAACAATGATCTACAAAACACTACACAGAAAACACAAGCTTGAGCAACACGAAGCTCACTAAAAACCACTCATGTTCTCCTGAAGGGTAACCAGTTCCTGCTCCATTAGTGGTATCCGTCGTGTATCTCTTGTTACAATGATGGCCTATTTACTATTCAGTTTAAACTATAATGCAAAGATTGCCAATTGAATCTTCAAGGCATATACATATCAGACATCTGATATTTAGAACCTGGCAAATAAAGAAAGTTAACTGGTACGATCTTACCAACCATATTGACATGAGTAATGCCTCTGAGGCACCTTTAACTTCACAACACGAAAGGCTTGTTTTCGTCTTCTTCGCATTTCAATATGGAATGACATTGGGTGTGTATAACCGGACAATGAAGGTAATACGTTAATCCGTATGGAATTTCCGTAGATCCAATGTGAACGTGTTATGTTTCTTTTACAGGCCTTCAGAATTAATACGGAGGAAGCAGTAGTCAGTTCATTTGAAGTATCACTAGTTTTTCTCTTCCGTTTACGTGTTAACCTTTATTCTTTTATTCTTTTCTTATGTTTAACATGAATAATGTCTGTTTGTATTGTTTGTTTTGCTCAAACATGTCATCTGTATGGATCTATGTTTACAATACAGAAATTTCAACATTCAGTGTCAATCATAATATACATTTCTGCTACAAATAGTATACATTGGTCATTGTTCGTTTCTATGCAATGAGTACCATCGTGGTTACCGAATGATTTGTATTAAATATCCGTATCCCGTATGATAGTCATCAACATATAACGTAAAGTCTTTGTGTGGATAGAAGTGTGTATCGTCATGGTCGTGATCGCATGCTAGTTGGATTTACAACTACCTATGCAATCAGTGTTGATCACCAATATACTTATCAGTTCGAGTCCCGCTCATGGCGATGTGTACTCGATACAACATTATGTGCTAAAGTTTGTCAGTGACTTGCGGCAGGTTGGTTGTTTTCTCTGGATACTCCGGGTTCCTCCACCAATATTAGTTTTTCTTTTATTATTACTATTATATTTATTTAAAGGGCGTCTTTCATAGTTTAACACGAAATGACATTGGATGTCATTGCATATTGAAAATCAATTCCAAATGTTGAATGTTCGAACAATGATTGTATTGTTGTCCTTCATATTCCAGTCATTTTAAGTTTTCAAAGGTGATCAATACTCTTTCTCCAAATGGACTGTATAAAGATTCATATCTAGCAGATAAGAAACACTCTGATAATCATTCCTATTTTGTTTTTCATACATGCGGTTTTAATGATTTTGAAACAGGTCTAGTTAAAACAAATCCCAGCAGAGTTACCTTTTCTGCCAGGTATTGTTGTTCCACTTGTAGGATTCGTGATTTTGCTAGCTTTCTTAACATTTTTGATAAATCAAATCCATAAATTTTCTTTGATTTGTCTCGTAAACCATGATGGCTAAAGGGCACAAGTCTTATAAATTTACTTTCCATAAAAGATAAGAAGCAAATATGTATAATTTATCCCCAGTTAAAGTGAAATTTGAAAGATAATTTACAGCATTTTTTTTCACCATGTCATTGATATAGAATACCTACAATAGATGAAATCATTAGTTTGTACTAATATGATGTCAAGTTCCTTTAAATTGATCATTTTCAATATGTTTGTTTCAACATGTGTCTAAAAGGAAACCTTACAACGCAGTAAATTTCCTCAATCTTTTTATTTAGTATTTAATAATCATTAAAATCGACAACTTCCCAGTAATTGTAAAAAAAAAAATAGTTTAAACATGCGTTTAATATTTATCAGACATAACTGGAGTGACACGTTTACAAACGAGACTTAACAAGAAAGTCACGAAATCTATTTTTGTTAATGGTATATTATTGAATTTCAAAAGCAGATTTCTTTCTTTTGTCAAAATTAACATATGTCTTTGTGGATAAATAAGGTTTTTATCAAATATACATTTTTGTAATTCTTTTATCAGAAAAATGCCTTGTTCTAATATGCAATGGTACCCTATTAATTGAGTTTCAGTCAATTCATTTAAGTACACACAGGCATTAGAATTAGGGTGAAACAGCAAATTTAATTCCCGTTTTGTTGATTTAAATATTAAGATGTGCATTTGTGGTTTAATCAAACGATATAACTAAAGCTTCCGAATAACATATTATTGTCGAAACACAATTGAATTCAAAATTTAGCGCGGTAGTTCATTGTGTATCAGATACATTTAGAAGCAAGCAAAGAGCCCATGGCAATTGGATCAGCTATACACTATAAACTATTAAAACGTTAAGTTATGAAAAGAAAGTTTACATAGTGATGGGCAACAATTCCACCAATATCTACAACACGGGTATTCACCTATCACTTACATGTAACTCAATAAACACACACAAACACGATTAGGTTCTCGCTTGGAAAGGCACAAACATATGGCGGGGTTAAACAGGTTACTAAGTAATAAAATGACAGATTTTCATCCTCTGATGTATGAAGACCACACAAAATCATGCTTTAATAATGGATGGGACAAAGGCATTTATAAAAATTCCATTTTTGACAAGAAAAGTAATCTGTTATAGCAGACTAGCAATCTGTTATAAGATTGTTATATCAGATTGGTATTCTGTTTAAAAAAGAAATTTAAAAAAGAAAGAACACTTGTGTGGCCCTTCTCAGCTTCCTTACTAATAAGATTGACATAAACAGTGGGAACTATGCACGACCAAAACTAAAAACACGGTGATACAATTTTTATCATAACATATATAATTGTAGTAATGATAACATTAAAAACAAAAGATAACACGCCGTCCGAACATTCCAAAATCTTATCGAACTACCGTAGAAAAATGCAAAATCGATACCACTATAGACATATACATGACCACTCACTTTCCTCCCTTCTGCGTGTACTTCGATGAAAATTGACATGCTTAAGCTAGATTTATGGACGTGGACCTCCACTCTTAAAGATATGATACGGCCATGAAAGAGTTTTTCACATGTCGGTTATAAACTGCAAGCCCTCATATATAAGCGGACGAACAGATTACACATGCATCTAGAGTACAAACACACGATGCATGATTCCTACAAAAAATATAGGTTTCACAACAGGCTTGACATGATACGTTGGTATATATAAGTAATACCGTAAAATTATAAACTTCTTTTTAACGAGTGTGTACACGTCTCATCTTTTTAGTGAATTATAACTACTCCGCAAATAATGGTTTATTTATCACTTTTTTCTTTTTTTCACTGAATAGGCGTCTTAAAATATTCTTATAATACATTGCACGGTGGAAATCACTGCTGCTGCCCGTAGTATGACATCTGCATTTTAATGTATTTTGTTATATTTTTAATTGTGATAGGCGACCGCCATTGACGGTAACGTATTATACCTGACTAGTACTGTTGTAACGTAGGTAATGAGGGTTGAAGCGTTCATTATCCTTGTCGTACTTTAAAACATTAGTAAAACAGTAATTATTATTTCCACTGTGATGTAAGATCCCAATTGATTAATCAAAAGATTGATGTATTTAATCAACTTTCTTGCACTTTCCGTAGTTAAAGTAAATAAATCGTTCTCTAAAGCTTTTTAAGAAGACACAATTGAAGTAAACGTAATAACTCTTCGGGAATTGAAAATTAAAAAATAACAACATTTTTATCTAAGCTATTTTTGTTAGCAAATTAATAACTTCTTATTGTGAAAGAATATGATATCTCAGAAAATTAGAAACAAATTATAAAAGGATAACATTGGTTACATTTACTTATTATTATATACAAAACAATGGTAATATCACAATAGATCTACATGTCAGAATTAAACATTTTGATGATTAATACTTTGCTAAAAGTGCAAATTACAAATAGATGGAAAAGTTAATAATGTTTGAGGCACAAAACCAAAAAAAAAAAAAAAAAAAACGTCTATGCTCAGTTTCATGCCTATTGCTCTACTCAACATTGACACTATTTTTGTTTTGTTTTGGATGTTTGTGTTTTTTGTCTTTAGTTTTGTTTTAAGATTGTTTTCTTTTCTTTTTGTTGTTTGCTTGCTTTTTTGTCTTTTATTTAGGTTTTTTATTTTGCTTTGTTTTGTTTTTGTTTTTGTTTTGTTTTGTTTTGTTTTGTTTGTTTGTTTTTTTGGAGGGGGGTTATCAGTTAGATTGGACCTTGAAGTTTTATGGTCGCAGTCTTTCACATTCGAAGTATCTTTCTGTCTCTTTTATCCTATTTACGACATTTACTAGTCTTTGTCCGATATCTATGAGAACACGAGGGCTGCCGCTATAAAATACCATATTTTGTCTACCCTAGTGAACTCTCCGTACTTTTAGTCTTTGACCCGGTTAACTCATTATATTCCGTCATTTGTTTATAATAAGTATATATATTGTTCAGATAGTTCGTCTGGTCCTGAATATGCATGACATGTTTGCTGATGAACGTAATGCATTCAACAATCAATCAAAAGACAAATTACTGTCGTAGTTACGAAAAGTTAGAAGATACTATAGGTATAATCAGGATCTGTAAATCGACCAAGAATAGATAATAGATAATGACCCAACGAAAAAGAGCAAAAGGACAAACAACGAAATATTAGACAGAAAACTAAAGATCGAGCAACACAAACCTTACTAAATTCCGGAGTGAACTCAAAATCATTCTGTAAAACGAACTTTTGGTAATGTTAGACGTAATAATAAAAACTTAGATATCTAAGTTATTGCACACGACACGTTTCTGGAACATCTGGTACGGTCATAGTTAAAAGATTGGAGGAAAGTCAAATAATTTTAAAAATATAGAATGTAATTTTCCCCCTAAAGTATATTAACTGAAGATAGAAAATGTAACACAGAGTTTAAACATGTTAATCAATTCATGTTAAGAACGAGTCTGTTAAACTAGTCTGATTCTGAGTTGTAACTTTGAAAACACTTCGTTTTTTAAATATATTTAGTACGGAGGTATCCCTTTTAAACCGCCGTGAGCATGATCGTAGGGTATTTTTAATAAAATCTACCTAGACAATCTGTTCATGTCACCCCTAACGTTGCCAGTTCGAATACCGCTCTGCTAGAGCTACACTATGGTATTTGGATTATTTTCTATCTTGCATTGTTAAAATGACCTCATTTATGTCAATCGAGAATGTAAATCGTGTGACAAAATAGTTTACACTTGCATGACCGCATCACTTCACTATGGCATGCGGTTTGTACATGAAATAAGCTTAACCCCGACACTTTTAATCGAAGTGCCTGTACCAAGCCAGGACAAAAATCGGCCTATACATGTATGTGTTGAGGGAATCGAATTTGCCTCTTTCCTACGCTTTTTCGATTGGAATTTGGAACTGTTCCGACAGCGTGGTATTTTTTGTTTTTCAATTTTTATTACTTCTAAAATATATTTTCGTAGTATAATCATCGTTTCATTAACTTTTTCGACCATAACAGTAAAATTTTTAAATTTTCAAACCTGAACTGTTTGTTAATTTCCTAATAATTTACTCAGATTCAATAACCCAATGGGATGTTTTTTTTCATCTCCATTTGTACAGACATCAGTTGCTATCGGACCTAAAATCCAATAGTTGTTTTTCACCACTTGTTTTAACTAAGCTACAAGACGCTAACATTGAATACAGTGTTCCTAAGAATATAAGAGATAAACAGGAAGCTGTCCTACATGAAAACATCCCATGTGATTTCTATTAACACAGTTGACAGCGGAAGTATCACAATAATAAAATGCAAAAGAAACGTCTGGTGGCTCTAAAGTAGGATCTTTCTTTTTTAATCTCAAGCCATGTGTTTTGAAGCTAGAACTACACGAATAAACCATTTATTTCCGACAGTTAATGACGATACTTCTCTTTGAATTCCGTACACAGGGTAAATCATTATTATACTTCATATCTGTATTGTCATAGCATTGTTTGGACGAGAACAACGTTAATATTTGTCTTGTCATAACATTGTTTGAATGAGCACAGCGTTAATATCTGTCTTGTCATAAAATGTTTTGGATAAGCACAACGTTAATATCTGTCTTGTCATATAATTGTTTGGATGAGCACAACGTTAATAACTGTCTTGTCATAGCATTGTTTGGATGAGTACAACGTTAATATCTGTCTTGTCATAGAATTGTTTGGATCAGCACAACGTTAATATCTGTCTTGTCATAAC
>MJUT01019489.1:386835-422010 GCA_002080005.1 Gigantidas platifrons | reverse complement strand
GTTTGGATGAGCACAACGTTAATATCTGTCTTGTCATAACATTGTTTGGATGAGAACAGCGTTAATATCTGTCTTGTCATACCATTGTTTGGATCAGCCCAACGTTAATATCTGTCTTGTCATAACATTGTTTGGATCAGCACAACGTTAATATATGTCTTGTCATAACATTGTTTGGATGAGCACAACGTTAAAGGGCAGCATTATTTTCATGTGCACTAAGTTACTTATTTAAGTTTTTACTATTATCACTGTCACTATCACTCTGCTGAGCCTGATGTACCATTACACCCCGAGGGTATCATCATCCCAGTACTTAGTGACATGATTTATAAGATATATTTATCATTGAAAGCTACAGTTCTCAAGTAATGTTATTGTCATTAAAATTAAGACTCCCACACGTATATATAATTTTAGACGATCCTGGTAGTATTCGTTGTCGTTCTTGCTTCATACGACTTCAATAAAAAAAATGTTTGGTTTTACAATGGTTCAACCTTGCATGGACATTTCTACTTGATGAACATGGAAATAATTCCTTCAACGCGTCGTTGCAACATGTGAAACAAGTCAGATATATTTTATTTTCAGATACAATCTATGTAAATTATGTATCCCTTTCCAAACCAATATATATATTTATCACATATTTTGTTGCAATATGTTCGTTTTTGCATGTCCAATAATAGCTAGAAGAAATACGGAATTTGCCTCAAAGTATCCGTATTTGCCCTTTAATTAATCTTCGGTATCTGCACAGTGGTATCAAATAGTATATGTCAAAGTACAAGGAAAGATGGTGCATAAAAATATGCATAAATTCGTATTTCAATCAAATCAACATATTTCAAAAAAATATTGGAATAAAGTTTAAATGACATGAAACGGAATAATTAGCTCAAATGTATACGTTGTGTTGAATCGGAATTTCCATTCCAATGTCAACGTCTTGGGTAGAATTTACCAACACTTTCTAACACCATTGTACAGATCGACATATTGTTTGATATCATCTTGTCTTGAAACCAGACTCGAAACAAAAATATTTGGAAGTTGAACAAATGCAACTCTCTCAAGGATTTATTTTCACAATTTGTCAGTTCAACGATCTTTTTTTGCAACATAAAAGTAAATGCTTGTGATATGTGATATATAGATTACAATGTATGACATGAAAGTTTCCATATCATCCCTGGTATCAGCCCTCGACCCATATCGCTGTCGGGCTTGATATGGGAGTCTCGGGCTGATACCAAGACCGATATGGAAAATGGCATGTAATAATATCTTAATATATCGCCCCTTCCCTTATGCAATGGTCACATACTTAATGATGCGGTGAATGTTATAATTAAAACAAGAAGATTTCTCTAGTTTTTAAATGTAGTTTTGGAAATTATATTGTGCACCTATGCTTAATCATTTTATTCTACATCTGTTCGTTAGTACGTCCTATACCAGGGCCTGTTTTGATGATTATCCTAGTCAAAAATTGAAAAAACAACCAATCATTTATTAACATTGACTTCTTATATCCTTACACTAATAGTTGATTGTAATGTTTTGGAATTACACTGCATGATTAATACTGATTAGTTTTTGTGACATATGCTTCCTGAATGATTTCGAATCTGTTTGTGAATATCAGTCAATTAATGTTTTCGAAAAACATTTCAAAATATCTCATTATGTAATCGATCACGTTGGATGACATCACGACGCCATTTTTTAACTAAACAATTGTTGTCTTTGATCGAGTTCAAACTATTTTAACTCGTACAAGTTTTCCCCAAAATTCTATATTTGTAATTGAATCAAACCCTCGGTAATACTGTCCTAGTTTTCTAATAGATTGTACTAGTTATATTCATCAATTAACTGAACAAAGCTTCCACATTCCGGGCTCTTGTAATTTCATAGTTCATGAAGATAACAATGTGTTAGTTGAATCGATCTGTCTATACTTGTGACGGTCTAGTAATGGTATATCAATGGCGAAAGTCGAAGCGTCAGTATAGTTATACGCATAACTAAACCATTACCTCTCCAGTTGTTTGTAGGATGGCCCATGTTTTATTTACGTTATTTGTGTTGGTTTGTTTATAGTGGTGTCCAGCACATATTATGTTTTGTTTTGGTTTTGTTGTCCCTCGTCTTGTTTTTGTGAGATGCGCTTCCTGAATGATTTCGAAATCATGTCGCCGGTTTTTCTGGATTGTTACTAGTAATTTTGATTGCCACTTCGTTATTCTGTATCGGTCATTTAGAACAGGGGTCGTCGTAGCCGCAATCCGGCGTGTAGTGATTAGATGTAGATACTTTGTGACTGATTACGAGGTGTACTCGATACAATAGTATGTAATAATATTTGTCAGGAACTAGCGGCAAGTACTGTGTTCTCCGTCAACTCCGATTTTCCCACAAATTATATAATTGAAGTACTATCCCACGCATTATATCTAATTGCTTCCCAAATTCCTCTAAATGAAATATATATAATTTACCTTAACAATTAGCTCACATATGGATCCGGTTCAGGATTGATCTCAAAATATCCTCATAATGTCAACAATCAGAGTAGTATTCACAAAATATTGTACATTTGGTATAATACAAGAAGCAAAAATCAGCTAGTAATTACTCTTGTTTGCATCTGCATGAATTATCCTTGCTGTTTAACATTGAAAAGAACAATAGCAATCCTATGAGACAATTACACCGATCATTTTCCAAAACAATATGTACAATGTGTATAATAATAGAACACGTATTGAAGTTACAACAACTGGAGTTTTCTAAAGAATATAAAATATTATGATTTTAGCAAGACATTAAAAAAAAAACATGGAGTTCGAAGAAATCAAAACAAGCTAGCTGAGAAAAACAAAATCATCGAAATGCATATCAAAATAATATACATATTATTTTAAGAATGGATCAGTGGAGCGAGATTGATTTAAAAAAAGCTACTTATCCTTCTTACTGATAAGCTATACAGTGAAGATAAAATATTGGTTGAGGTGTTATGACCGATTCTACGAAGACGCTATCAATAGTAAATCGCCGGTATACATACTGCAATTTATTTGGCTTAAAATAAAACACAGTTATCAGGCATCACAAATGAAAGCAAGGTGAAAATAATTGTGCTACTATTTACTGGCGCACATCCCCAACAAGGCGATCGGGTTTGATTCATGATGCCTTTATGATCAGTTACACTGGTTCTATGACATGTAAGAAGAGTTTGAAGATACCAAAGTTGTAATCAGAATCCGTAAAACGAAGAAGAACAAACACAATGGCCAAAAGAAAAAGTACAAATAACCCAAGAATAATAAATAATTTAACTGACGGGAACCACTCTTTCGTATCTATTTTATTTGAATAGTTTTACATTGCATGTCAGTTCTGTAAATTGTAACTGTTCTACGTAACACCTTAATATTGCATGTAGAGTAAATGGTTCTACTCGAGAATATGATGTCTGTGTTTTGTTAAAGTGGTAATAGATGCAATTATCAGTTATTTTTCTCTGTCACTTTTTAACATTGAAACGATAGTTTAAACATAGAAAAGATATAATGAAAGTTTTACGGCGTTTATCGGTTGAAAATCTTGATGTTATCGCCTATTCTGTAGATGCCTATTACCTGAAAAATGACAGATGGTGTTGCTAGTAACTGCTACACTAATTTTTCAAATAGATTTCATCTTTTGTCAAAATATAATACAACTGATAAAATCCGACAATAATAGGCTGTTTTCTTTGATACAAAAAGCTAAATTGTTGTATGTATGACTCGGTACACCCGGTTCCTATATTGACAGATATGGCAGCTAACAGTGATTTACCGTGATTGCTGATTTCCCCTATTAATATGACTTTTTAAATGTAAGGTAATCTTTGCACAATGTTAAGCATGTTTTCTAACTGTATTATATATATAGACAGCGACACACTGTGGACGCAAATATAATGTACCTTCGCATGTCAGTCTAACTTTTCTGATCCGTCCATTTTAGCTGGATTTAATTTATTTGTACTGGTATAATTGTCTATAATGCAAGTGTCACAAAGTTTAGATAAATATTTCATGCCATCTGATTAGGACTTACTAGATACTACTTATGCAATGAGTGCCTTTCACCACTGATGTTGTGAGTTCGAATCTTGATCAGGCGGGGTGTACAACAGGTCGGTGGTTTTCACCGGGTCCTCCTGTTTCCTCCACCAATAAAACTTACTGTAACGATATACCTGAAACATTGTTGAACAGCATCAGACAGACGAACAAACAAAAAACCAAACGGAGTAATCAGAAGCCGTAAATCGACGGACAGACAATGCAATGGCGAAAAGAAAAAAAACAAAAGGACAAACAACGATCAACAAGTACCCACAAGGTGTTTCTGAAGCAACTCTCATTAGGTACGCTCATAGTAAAGATATTTGAAATCTACGAGGTATACTATAAGTCATCATTTTCTATTATTTATGTATATTTGCTCATAAGATAAGTCTCAATATGCAAATTTCATTTAACTGGTTCCAGGTTACTATTTTTAAGTTATTCAACCTCATTTTTCAAGACCAAGGTTCTTAAGTTCACAAGATGTTACCAGCGCATTTTGTGTGCACATGACCTCTTATCTTCACCAAGTATTCAACACATGACATTCACATTTTAAAGAATTCATTAGATTTTACAACATTGTTTGGAAGTGTCTATTACTCGTATATACCTCGTAATATGAATGGCAAAAAAAACAATAAGAAATTTATTACGTTTGAGATTTATTATTGACAAGTTGCTTGTACAGCAATCTGTTGAATGCGAAGTTATGGTTCACAAAATGAGTTTATAATTTCCTACCAACCATCAAAATTAATGTATAAAATTGTGGTCTGTAATAAACTAGAAACTAAGACCAATATAAGAAATAAAATCCATCGTCGTTAGTTGATTAAGAATCAAATGGTCTTCACCATTTTATCAGAAAGTACAAATAGCATTTTACAGAGTTATTTACAACATAACATAGACGTTGGATGGAAAATTAATTAATATATATTTACTGTAGGTTCTGGCTACTTTAAAGAGCTCTATGTAATGCGATTTATTCTTATTTCTGTTGTAAAATAATTACATTATTAAATTATAGGTTCAGTAATAATAGTGTTAGTAATTTCGGAATATATAAAATAATTTGTTTAAGGTGTATAAAACAATATAGAAAGTGCTATTGTCGGAATCAATGTAGTCGAATATTTGTTTCCTAATGTAAGAGGTATTGTTTTATTACTATTATATTTCGTAAAATGTGTTCTGTCTTATCTATTTTAAATTTGGTTCTTGACAGATACAATATCTGTTTTTGTTTCTTTTTTTTTATTCTTCTAATTGTAGTTGGGGCCCGGGTGGCTCAATGAGTTAGGTCGTTGGATCTAACTCATACAAGCCTATCACCAATACGGCGTGGGTTCGAGCCCGACTTTGTAAATTACAAAAAAGGGTGCACTCGACTCGCAGCCGCAAGTGATAAAGTTTATCAGTTGCTTGCCCCTGGTCGGTGGTTCTCTCCGGGTACTCCTCCTGCCTCCACCACTAGAACTGGTCGCCATGATATAGCTGAAATATTGTTGAAAGTGGTGTTAAAACACCAAAAATCAATCAAATCAAAATTTAATTGAAGCTAAGTGTTCTCTGTTTTATCGTTTAGAATATTGTCCTTTACATGAAATGCTTTAGTCTGTATTGATGCTGTTAATTTTAGGATGCATTGTTTCTAGTATCTGTTACCGTTTTGTTCATTGGCTGTATGTCAAAGTGGTAAGTTTTGTCTATGAATAAAAACAACGCCTCCATATGTGTGTATCATAGCCATGGAATTCAATTCTACTTCAATACCTTAGATTATATCTAATTAAACAGACACAACTTTTATCTTAGATTAAATGTAGATAATATGTGTTCCTCCACTACCTGTATGATATTTAAATCCATCTTAAAATTTATTTTTATGTTATTTAATTACTCAGGGCAATTGTCAATTATCGTACAGTAATTATAAGATAAATTTAACAAGGTTTAACCATTTATTAATCGTGTCTTCCACACTTTCATTCACATGTTAGAAGAACGAGTTATATAGATATCTGCTTATTGCAAATAGTTTTATAATCTGATAGATCTGGTATTCATTTTCGGTAAATTAAAATATCATACAATCATTAGAAAAAGAATTGCCTGCTATCAGACGAGTAAATACAAGACAGGAAAAAGCCATTGTGCTAATGTTACAACTTGAATGAAAAACAGGATGTAAGTGTTACGCCGCCAAAAGTGGACAAACGTGATACAACACGTAAATTATTGAAACTACGATCAGATTGTTGTTCTGTTAATGTTAGCAATTTAGATAAACTTGTGTTCAGTTTTCCTGACCTTTGTCATTAGTTCAGCTCGAATTATTATTGGCTTGATAATCTTAAGACATAAATAAGAAAGCATCAAGGAACTCAAGCATTGAGACTGTATTGAGGAAACGTTGGTTTTTTGGGGGTTTTTTTCATTGAAATATCAATAAAATGATCTGAATGATCATAGTACTATGCTGATTCACGGATTTAAAATGATAATCCCCGGATGTATGAAAATCAAGCCATCTAGTCTAATGCTTAACATAGACTACAATGGAGAAATAAAGAATATGATTTTTGTTAAGAATCAAATTTCGAAATGTAATTGAAAATCAATAGCATCAATGTTGTAACAAGCAAATTCAAGTTTGCACAACTTTAGATCATTGTGTGTATTATGTTCAGTTCCCTGGGGTGTAAATATGAGACTGTAATCGGGAAAATAATACAATTACCTTTTAAAACCTGGACTGGGTTGCACATACCTCAATTAAATCAATTACAACTTAATTCAGACTCAAATTTACTTGAAACGTACATGGAATTAATTTACACTTCAGGTTTAATTGAGACTTGAATTAAATTGAGGTTTGTGCAACCCAGTCCAGGAATTGAAATAAAATTGGAATCGGAAAGAAACAGCTTTGTGACATCAAGATGTGTACCAATGAAGGTATCATTGTCTATTGGTCATGGGAATCCAAATTTAACACATGGTACGATAGGAAACAATATTTCAGCTATATCGTGGCGGCCAGTTCTATTGGTGCAGGAAACCAGTAACCAGAGAAAACCATAAAACTGTCGCAAGTCAATGACAAATGTTATCACATAATATTATATCGAGTGCACCTCGCCATGATATATTAGATGTATGAATGTTTCAACATTATTTCTGTTATATTACGCGCCTACCTGCCACGAGTCACTGGCAAACTTTATCACCGGATACCCGCAGGGTCATGTGAGCATCTAGTGTTATATATAGGTGGACTTTGTGTAGTAATACTTTTTATACGTGGACATATTTCCAGAAAAAGTGTGGCCTGTAGTTTTTGTATGTACTTTTCCGATTGAATTTAAAATGTATGTTTTCGTATTTTAATGCATAAACATGTACGTTTGATTACTACAGTGAACGCTAGACTATGTGTTCCGCTAATTATCCTCTATAACCAACATATTGGCATACATATTGTTTTATTCTATTTAATGCAAAAACAGTGTTATTAATTTAAATCCATAAAACTGAGTCCGTGCTTAATTTCAGGAACTGGCCTTACCCAAATCCGATTTCATATAAATGGGCAATTTTGAGTTTTGACCACTTAAATATTTTAAATGTTTGCAACATTTCAATATTAGCATTACTGAATGATACCAATTATTGTACTGGTCGTGCATATTAGTTAGCATATACAATTAGTAATTATCGGTGGTGCTAAATTATATGTATTTTAAAAAGAATCAAGTGCTAAAGTTGATCACAAGAAAGCATAGATTATTATTGAGTTTGATGAAATAAGAAATAAAAAAAGACTACACCATCAAAACAGTTCCAATATCTAATCGGCTCGGCAAATCGTAGAAACAGGGCAAATAAGGGTTAGACAAAAACGGAAGCGACAATCAAGAATGGAAAATCCCAAGACACTGGCAACATTGGGCACACAAGACACCGTTCAAAATCTTGTTGTGAAACTCTCAAACATTTCTACAACGTTTTCGCACCAGGTGGAAATAACATTGTCAAAGTGTTTGGGAGTTTGACAACCAGTTTTTGAACGAAGGACACGTCGTTGTTTAGTTAATATTATCTCTTTCAATAACGAATGATATAAGTAAAAACTTACCTTCAAGCGGCACAAAATGGCTTCTAACTATAGCACACATTCACCCCCCTGAATTAACTAATCTAAAAGTGAATATGTCAATAAAGAAGTATATCGTTGTAATTAATATCTAAAAAGGGTATACTAATTATATTGTTTCAAAGTAATGCCCTTGAAGATTAAGGAAGTCATTAACGATATTATAAAATAATAGTCGAGTTAGAAGTTATTTAAGGGAGTACTAGGAATTGATAGCCCGAATGTCAGGGCCAAATCATTGGGTGAAATAAACAAAAAGATTCTAAACCTTAACAAAAAAATAAAACAAAAAACATGAACAATATGCTTACAAATATAAAACATTCAATCCGTTTTATCATAATCATGTTTGTTTTTGACTTCTTTCGAGTATTTGATAACGGTAAAACTAAGCAAGTTCTAAAGAAATAAAAAACATAATTATAAGCTACCGTATAATCACACAGACTTGTAGACGGACAATTATAATCCATTCCTGAAACATTTTGTCTAAATTTTTTTCAGTGATCCCTATTGAGAGTGCAATAATTGCACGTTCAGTTAAATGATTTGATGTTTAACGATGTATTCCACCTCTGGAAATATAATTATAGGTCTAAAACAAGACATGACGCCAATTTGTATCAATCTACTTAATATAATGGATTGGTTTGCACAGTTTTTTAACACTTACAGGGATAGTGTGATCAAAGGGATTAATGATAAAAAGGAAGGAATTAAAGGCGCAAAAAAGCAAGTAAAACCTTCGTGTATTAGAATTAATACTTATAGCTTACATCAAACATATTTCATACGTACTACATTCTTGTGATTAAGTTTAAGACATTAAGACATTCTCGTAGTATTATGTAAGATTTGATCCGTGGAAGCAGAAGAAGTGTTCTTAGTGGAAAACTAAGAACAATAGTCATAACAAAGACAACGATGTCCCATATCAGCTTTACTTTGAATGAATCGAAACCAATTAAAACATTACACAGCATATAACTACATAGACGTCAAGTTTGACTTAACAACGTTACATGATTGTGATATATATATCAATGAGGATGTTATTTACTGTAGAAGTAAAATTTATCGATTAGGAGGTCCATGTGTGAAAAATAAAAATCTAAAAGGGTCCAAAATGACCAAAATGAGACTCCCAACAGAGGTGTACAGGTAATGTAATATTCTGATACAGACGTTTTTCTGTTTAGAAGCTCTATAGAGCCTAGTTTATTTACTTGTTAAATTGTCTTACTGAATTTAAATAAATATTACTTGACTTGATCTAATATTCTTTTTTCGAAGGCAACATTTTCTTCAATGTTGTCCTTGAAATAATAATTTCATGTTTTAATGCCAGAAAAAAGGGGGGGTATCGATTTTGCCTCTTTGCTTGATTTTTCGATTTAATTTAAGAATTGTTCCCATACTAACTTTTGCTTTTCATTTTATCATGGAATACGTCAAAAACGCAAGTCTACAAGATCCATCCTTTTCTTAAAAGTCGTCCGCGCAAAATTAAAAGTCGTGCGATCAAAATTTTTACCTTCCTTCTTTGTCATTAAATGGGCTCCGCACAAATGGATATCAGATCAAAAAGTTGTTAATATCAAATTGTATGCACAGTGATCAAACTGACTCGTGTTGTGTTCATTATTCTTGTTTATATCTGTTTATAGCCGATGGATATAAGTATTGTGTGTTTACTATTGAATTTCATTTAAAAGCAACTCATTCATTGTGAATTTTTTTCATCCTCTGATAATAGAAGTAGAGTTGTACATTTGTGCCCTTCGGGTGATGACTGCTAGATGAACATGGAGTGTCGAAGTCAGAAGAAATATTCAAGAAAAGACACGCAAAGACCAGCACTACAAACAAAGGAAAATTCTAACCTAAGCTCACACAATATACATTTCAACCAAACCCACGTGCTCTGGAAGAATAATGATATTGTTCTATATTGTGAAGTCATAATGCCCAAAGACATACTTAGTATACAGAAACAGAGAATCAATTATCATAAAAGAAACACGTCTCCAACAAATTGAAACACAAGAATTCCACAGGGATCGGTCAATATATGATTACTACCATCACATTTCTGAAGAGATGACTTCAGATTAGGTATATTTAAGCATAGTTTAATAATAATAGACCCCAATTGACATTGAGGATCTAACGGAGCATACCAAATAAGGGTATAAGCATGCCATAATATGCCGAGACAGGAATATTGCTATCACAGAAAGAAACTAACATAACGTTATCATACATGTTGAAAATAAGATATGTATCAATAAAATGACCATAATAAGGTATGTTTGAAGTTGTGAGGTCAGTTGCGATTTCCGCATGGAAACGATGTTACGTTCGTCTTTGCCTCCAGTTGTTTGTGGGAGGGTTCATGTATTATTTGCGTTATTTGTTTCTGCTTGTGTATAGTGGTGTCTAATACATGTTGCGTTGTATTTTTGTTTTGTTTTTCTTCGTCTTTTGTGCCCTGTGTTGTCGGTTTCTCTGAGTTGTCCATTTTTGCTTTCCCCATCGGTATTCTCTAACGTTTATTTGATGTACGCCAATCGTCTAATGGTATGAGATGTACTCCATCTCCTAATTGTAGGACATTTATCCCTATCGGCTAATCCATTGAATAATATTTGAAAATGCAGTTGCATTATTCTATCATTATCATTATTCTACTACTCTATTGGAGTACATGCACCCATGACCCCTCTCAACTTCCCATGTAATATATGTACATCAATTGACTTCTCTACCCTTTACACCGCTCTTTCCTACTCTAATCTAAAAGACAGATTAAAATAATTAGTTGAACTCGAGAAAACTAATGTGCCACGGGTGTGTTCCGTTTGTCCTAATCACAGTTCTGTCTTTCACAAGAAGTGATTTCATGAATTGCCACTAGTATTAAATGGAAAGTCACAACTACTATGGCATAAACTATCATGTTTACCATTGAATTAAAGTAAATATCTATCAAGATGGATTCAATGCAATTATCATAGAGAAAAACAACCAATAACTTTATCTGTAAGGTCATGTATGTCACTCTTTGTGAATTTTAACAGTTGAACTAAATTCGCATAATAGCATAAAATGAAAACCAAAACAATATTCCAAAATCAAAAATTCCAAAATCCATAATTCCAAAATCCATTAACAAAATATAGAAGAAAGAGGTAAAATCGATAATCATAATACAAAAATACATGATCGTTCATGTTCCTGGCTTGAAGCAGGAACTTCAATAAAAAGTGTTGGAGTTAAACTAGATTGTGTTCCCAAAGAAACATTATATGACTTATTCATATAGACGCCAGAGAATACCGAAGGGGAAATCTAAAATGGATAATCAAGTGAAACTGGCAAAACATGGTACACAAGACGAAGAAAAACAAAAACACAACACTATATGTGTTGGACACCACTATACCCAAGCAAACACAAATAAAGTAAATAAGACATGAGCCTTCCTGCAAACAACTGGAGGTAAAGACGGACCGAACATCGTTATTATGTGAAAACCATAACGGACATTTAAGAATAATAGCATTATAGACATTAGAAATATGAACAAATCCTTGTAGCTTTTGTAATGTGCTCCTTTTATGTAAATGTCAAAAGCTTCCTTGAGTGGTTTATCTCGTTAACAAATTTGTATGTAATAGTTAAAAGTCTGTGCAAAATGAGTTTATTTTCCGATGGGAGCACACCGTGAAATACTGAAATGGCAAATATCCTTCTAATTGGATAGTTCAATTAACCTTTACTTGTAACACAAACGAACGAAGCAGGCCATTCAGCATTAACCGTCTGCTGTGTTCATTTTGCAAAAGGTAGCTTATATTTGGACAAATGATACACTTGTTCATGGTCTGAATGGAATGTGTTTTTATCGTTTCAATACAAACACTCCTATAGATGCATTATTATCGATGATGATTTGTCAATGTTCGTGACGTCATAGTATTGGAATGCAGGACAAGACGTGTCCATGTTATCAACGTAAACAAAGCGACTGTTTAATGTTCATTCCATCATATTAACTCGTTCATTAGACAGACCACGTCATATTCCCTACTATCATTTTTCTTCGATTGTTCCTATTATATGAGACATAGATTATTTCACAATCTCAGCTGACTACCTAATTATTGTGTTTTAGACCTCGCACTTTTGGCCAGTGGTAATCCTACGCTCTCAAATGAACAGAACGAAATTATTTTTAGCCATTTTTTTTAAAATATATAAAGATCTCTGAAACGTTTCTTGTTGTCTAGTAGTTCACCAAAAGAACAGTCACACACACCATTACCACCAACCTCTCTCTCTCTCTCTCTCTCTCTCTCTCATTCCTTTCTTCATTCTTTCTGTGCTCCTGTTCAATTTACACATATTAATGTAAGAAATATTCATATACATGCATGCTGTACCAAAAAATGTTGTAACTTATTTTGTATAGGAGAAGACTTCATAAGTTTGTTTAACTTGTGTCTTATCCTTTTTGCACATTTGATCAAATACAATATGTTTAAGTCATATTCCCATTTAAAAGGACATATTTCCGGCAACTACATACGCTCCAGTCCATAAATGTGTATTCACATTTCTCAAAAAGAAACTTTGTTTGATTATTATAAAGTGACACTTAAGGGTGTAGACCTGGGTTACCCTAAAATTGTCCCATCAATCTTTTTTTTTTTTTAATTTGCATCATGGAATAGTTATGTCTAAATACATTATCTGCCAAAGTTTCAAAAATTTTCACCGTGCCGTTTTCTCCATAGCACATCCTAAACATAGCAATTTTGGGAGTATTCTGGACGCCAGTAGATAATACTAGTTTCGGAAGATTCTAATAGATATGCACATTTATTTCTGATTGAAATGGAATATTCTGGCTTAAATACACTTGAGAGTGTTGTTGTTTAATAAATATGAAATATCTAGCATATCTGAATATCCTGTTTGGAGATAATCACGTGCAAAACAGTGGAAACTGCAAACAAAAAGGGGGATGCCCTGAGGACTACCTTGGTATTAAAAATCGGATTCAAAAAATTTCTGTCAATTGATTACCACCAAAAAATTTTACACTGAAGAATAGACATATAGACATCATTGCACCAAATTATACAAACCTTTACTGTTCGAATTTTTAAAATATTTAAATTTATGTTTTTCATAGCACCCAGAAAAAAAAATGAAATTGTCGAGGAAAGTTACCACACACCCATCGTTTGCTAGTTTCTTTGTTTGTGAGATAAAAAAAACTTTGGAATTCTTATAATTGACACAGTCGATGTCCAAATTACCAAATGACTGCATTTGTCTTTTTTTATTTTCAGGTCGTCTGGGGAGGGGGAGGGATGGTTTGAGGGCGACTATACCTGATTAATTCATTATAAAAAAAACAAAAACAAAAACAAAAAAACACAGACAGCCACCCAGCTGTATTGTTAAATTCCTTTAAATTCTGTCCTCCAGTTGTATTCGTTTGATTCTGATTATTCTTTATTTGTCTTAGGAGAAGGGGACAGCGGTATAAGAGAAGATCAGATAATATTACAATTTTTTTTTTCCAAACATAGCTTTCTATTTTTTACTACCGTATAATTTGCTCTATAGTTTCATAATGTCTAACATTCTGATCAATATATTTATTTTTTGTTTTTTTACAAACCCTTGAAATTCAATAGAAAAAGGTTGTCACACAAATTGTGTTACATTTCTGGCATTTTTGACAACATATTTCGATGAAAATATTTTCTGGAAAGAGATATTTTTCAATGATATTTTGTGGGCATATGGGTATAACACACTGCCTGACACTGGCATAAGCTGCAATAAGATATTAAAATATAAGGAGCACATGTACAGCTATGGAAAGGTAAAAGGAAAAAGAGTAATATTTTTTAACTGGCCAAATCCAATGTAAACAATCTTTACATTATGTATCACCAAGAAGCTTGGAATTGAGGTGGAATTTTCAAACGCACAGATGATCATATATCGAGGGGTTAATGCCAGAAGGTCGTAAGTGACAATTTCGTCATTTTTGACTTTCTTGTAAAATCTGGTGTAAAATCTTATATTCTTTGTTATGACAAAAAATCTAAGATCTATTTTAAATATTGATAAAGTTATGAATAAAAGACTGCATATCCTAAGTGCACTAATACCAATCAGTCGATTCCATAAAGTCGTATAGTCACTTAAGACCTTTTGGTTTTCATTATAATATACTTTACTAATTGTTTTTAATCGTAAGTGCAGATACTTCTTCCTGTAATTTAAATTTTGGGATACAAATTGATGTATTTTTCGTAAGTGCACTTAATATTTTATGGTTAATGAAAAGAGATTCTAAATAGACAAGATTAAAACTATTAAGAGCAGATAAGACTTTTTGAAATGACATTTTGCAAATAATGTAACATGATATTTTATGTTATTAGATAATAGCCTTGTGTCATGAACTCTTTTCTCTGAATTTCTATGAAATCTTGCAATTGTTACATTCTAAGCATACAATTCTAGAAAAACACAGGTTGATGCCAATATTATATATGAATTACAATAAAATCAGTTGATGATTGCGGACAAAAGAAGAAAAGTATTTCTGGTAAGTTCAATTTAATATTAGATTAATGCTTTGAAATGGATTTTATTTTTCATAACCATTACTACAATTATTCTCTATAATGTAACCAGAGAACAAAACACAGTTCTGATATTTACCCTCCTTGTCAAATAATTTCGTTTTACTTATAAATACAGAACCTCCTCCCACAAAAAATCAGTTAAGCCTCACAATATGAACAAAATTGAGAAAAAATAAAGGAAAATGTTGTACAATTTTGTATTAGTGATTCATCTAATTGACTAGATATTGTTATCTGTTTCAGAAAATTCACAATATAACATTGATGATAATGCATAGGTCAAGGGGCAAACTATTTGACGGTGAGATGGATGCAGATTCCAAATTCAATGACTTAAAGAGAATTCCACAAATGAATGTACACAAGAAAAGGTGTCAAAAGATTTTGAACTGCAAAACTCTAAACTGGCACCTATGCACAATAGTTCTTCATCAAAAGAGTCAGATGAGGAAAATATAATACTACGACTTGAAATTACATCAAAATCATTCGAAGAACCCGAAAATAGATTATCAAATGAACATGAACAAAAACGTTCTTCGATCGAAACTCATGAAGCAAATTTGTTAAAAGAAACATACAAATGAAAAAGCATCTAAAGATTCTGATCCTCGAAATTCCAGATAGGAACATGAATTAGAAGATTGTGCAAAGGAAGCTAAATCAGAACAATATTACAAATTATCAAAGAAGCAGGCTGCAAAAACAGAGTTTAACAAAAAAGAGAGAACCAGAAAAGTCAATGTCAAACAAGCAGGGAAGCCATACACTCAAGAATAAGACACCAGTTTTGAGAAGCTTCCATAAAAATATGCAAAAGATCATATTGAATCTTTCCCACTCATGGATCCTTCTTACCATATTATACACGGAAATATACACAAAAACAGTCTCTGGGTTACAAAAATGTATCGATTATATAAATTAGTGTGAAAAATTGCACAAAAAACAATTAGGGGTGCAAAATACAGAAACATATTCTGTGAAGAATACAATTATTCATTGCACACACCCAAGAAAGATAAGTGTCGTGTGTGTAACTTGCACCAACACCAAGAGGAAAACGAATCCCTTACAGAGGATTCCAAAAGGCTATACACACAACCCATGTCACGGAAAATTCGAGCTAGAGAAGAAAAACAATTTGATAAAGGTTATGCACAGAAAAATCTGTTCTACCACACAGTAACATTTGATTTAAAAGCTGTTTAACATTGTCCATGCTCCAATGTAAGCCAAGTCTACTACAAAAGAAAACTGAATTGTTTTAACCTCTCTGTATACTCCGAAGTCCTTAGGTAATGCAAAGGCATCCTGTTTAATGTGGAATGAGACAGAGTGTAATAGAGGGTAAAACAAAATCGCTTCAAGTCTTTTGCTGTATCTCAGATTACCTTCAACAACAACTGCACCCCTTTTACATGGAGATTTAACTATTAACAATATAGGAACAATTGATCACAAATATTTAGAATCCGAACACACCGAAATGCTGTAGAGGCTGCCAAAAAATACATTTCAGCGTTTGTACCAAGTCAGTGGAATACTATTGTCAGAATGGCGAGAAAAAGGAAAACCATATACAGTGGTACATGTACCACTAAAATATACTGACATTGTAGACTTCAAAGATGACTCAAGCAAAATACTTCCACTTTCATTAATGAAAAAATCAGTGGTAAAAGGGTGAAATTGTTAGAAATCAAATGGAAACATGATCCAGACAGTATTTATTTATAAAGTACAAATGTATGAATTTGATGAGGAGTTTCATTACATAAAAATCAAAGCAGTTAATGCGAAAAGAATTTCTACGTGGGGAGTGGAAAAAATATCTGAATTAGAAAGTCCAGAATTTCATATTGGTTTATTAGATCTGAAATATTGTTATGAAAACAAAACACCTATTATATCTGATACAAAGAACAAAAAAGATATGTTGGCCTTATGTAAAGATGGAACAACTCCAGAAGAGTACCACCCATATTATAACAATATACCTTCCTATTCTAGTGTGGAAGATGTGGTTCCAGAGCCAGATCTTTACCATGAAATGGATGATGAGTAAATCTGAGCATTTACTGGATGGATTATTTTTAGCTCAGTAGCTATATATCAAAAGTGAATTATTATCATGTATTATTCACAAAATAGTAGAATTGTATTAAAAATTTATTTCTTACATCGTCTGTAATCTGTTTATAGTTTGAGGGTTAACTCGTGATTAGCAAATAGTAAGTTATTATAAGCTGTATCGTGCTTCACATCTGATTTATCATGATGTAAGCATGGTATAAATGATTGTTAAGCAATACTGCAGCTATTTCATATTGATTTACACGAAAACAATGTTTGTTAAGAAAGAAATGACAGATTTAATTTTGCTTACTTATTATGACCTATTCACTACATGGGAACCTTTTCTTGGTACGAGTCAATATATTACAGTCTCTATACCAGTATTCTATAATTTCTCGTTGCTTCATGGAAGTAAACGTATCTTTGAATGAATAGCGGTCAATCTTAAGGCCAATGAATAGCTATTTTAATTCTTATGTCTTTGTTAAAATGTTTGCAAAAATATTCATCAATCCAAAAAAACGTTATTAAATATAAACAAATATAGAATAAAGACATTTATATGCGGCGGTTCTTAATATTAACCACCTTTACAAAGACGTAAGTGAATGTTCTTAGCACAGAATAACACTTCCACACAATTACTTAAGGTTGTAAGTGTACTTGCATACACTTTAATTTGTTATCAACTACAAAGATGCCTACAGTTAATTTGTCGTATGTATACTTACAACTGAAAAGAATTTTGAATACACAGTTACAATTAAAGTTTGAAAGTCGTAAGTGCACTTACTATGTTTTTTCATTGTTTTTACTTATCATTTTTAAATTATTAAAAGGTCGTAAGTGACAAATTAATGATTTATTTAAAAAATACAAATGGAAATACCATTATTCCAAAACACAGGTACAGAGAGTCACCCAAGGTATTCACATTTCAAATTTCAATTGAATATGTTGTACCAAAAAAAAATTATGACTGATCAAAACCTTTAACTTCGATTTTCTCAAAACTACAAAATGTGCACTTACGACCTTCTGGCATTAACCCCTCGATATTTGAGAAGACACTGAAAATAGAGTTATCTCTGATACCCAGATCTACACCCTTAACGTGAGAGAAAGGTAACGCTACATTTGGCAAATTAACGGCAACAAGTATTGTGACGTCAATAAAAAAAATGTAGGCGCTATTAACGTAATGTTATAAATTTGTTAATGTTAATTCATCTTTCGCTATGCTATTTGTTTTATTGAAATGTTATATAAACTGATTTTGTCAGTTCTCGCCTGTCGCATGAATTAACCGCATTACTATTCGTCGCTACATGTATCGTGACCTAGGTCTGACCTGATTCAAAGTTTTTGTACTTACCATCAAAGAATATTTATCAAACGACAAATGTGATATGTAAAAAAAAAATATCGTTGATTTTTACGCATAACTATACATTTGGTAGGATGTAATATTGTCATCAATGTCGTCGTCTTGTCAAATCTTCGATAAACATACTATCATTGATGTGTTTTGTTCGAAATAGACTTCTCATCACATATCGATAATTTTCCTTTGATGCGAGTTTTGACGTTGGAGCGATATCACTCTAAGAAATCTATTCTTGCAAAACAAATCAACGATTGTGTGTATTTGTTGGTTAAATTCGTCGCTAATATTTCAGGAGTTTTAAAGTCGTCATTCTTCCTGGAATAATTATATATATCTTACTTCTTACAAACTTCTAGGAATATCATTGGCTTAAAGTGAACACGTGGAAACCGTATATATTCAATACATGGTCAGTAGTTTTTAATACACGGTTAGTAGTAGAGTTATCTCCCCCTTTTCTTTCAAAACAAAGATGGTGTCACATATTGAGCACTTCACCTGATCACTTACAAACAACACAAAAAATTACATATTTATTAGTTTTGATGCAGTTACATCTAAATCCGTCATTCAAATGTAGTCAGTATGATATATTCGTTACACAGTGTGCTAGTAACCTAATATGATATATACGGGGTCAGTGAATTCAATATGGAATTTACTTATCCCGTATATATCGTATTAGGTCACTAACACACTGTGTAAGTAATAATATTACAGAAATACAATCAGCAGCAGTTTTTATTTTGGCAAATTTGAAGCATGTTAGAAAAAAAATCATTTTTATCCAAAATGTCATGACATGTCAAAATATCAGTTTTGAAATAACAGAGCGATAGAAAAAAAAGATTGTGACAGAATTCCTGACTAAATAATTACGTTAACATATTATAAAGATTTGTACTTACAAAATATATGTTGTGTCAATCAAACACGAACAAATTATTGAACAACAATTAGCGTTACTCCCGAAGCCTTCAAATATCAAACTTGCGTTTGACGGCGTGTAAAATTCTCTGTCCGTCACGACCATACAAATCCTATATGGAATACGCACGTCATTGTCTACAATTATGATTTCTAAATTAACATGGGTCGTACTGTTCATCAAAAATTTCTATGAGATGGTCTCACCATGGGAATTATTATGTACTAAACATCTTACGCAATAAAAGTAGAACACACCTAAAGTGCCACATACTATGATATTATTAAGGTTGCTTTTTAAGAATCAGCAATACTCTGATAATTATATAATAGAATGAAAATCTAAAACGCACTACACTGTCGGAACCGTTTTAAATTTAACTTCAAATATCGTAGAAAATCAATACCTTAATACATGCTGGTTTGCTACTTCTGGCAGGGTCAGGAGCTTCAGGAAAATGTGGCGGGGCTAAACCAGTTTTATGGGAACAGACCTCCCCATTTAAAATTAACAACATTATATAGAAATGATGCCACGTAAGGTACATATGCTTGTCCTACAATATGACAGTACAAAATTGAACTTGCATATATTTAGTTTGATGTTGTCGATGCAAAATTATTAGTTTAATAAATAAAAAATGATACTATGAAGAGTTGTGGTATGATCAGTGCAGAATACGAATATAGGGATAATCCCCATCAGAAACCAAATTGACGATAGAGAATATAGCAATATTGGTACATGTATGGAGAATAATGACTATTCACTTTCCTACGGTGTGTGTTATGTATATTTTCAAAATCGGTGACCTTGGACCAAGAAGAACACAAGAAATAAAGGACATTTTATATGATAAAAATAATTCAAGCCCAAATAAGATTGTACTTTAAAGTACAATTCCATGTATGACAGTACAGAACCAACAGCGAGTTCTTGTAATGCATCAATACTTTGTGTGTTATTAAACTATAAGTTTTATTCCGATCACGAGATGTATTTTTCTACTTATTGCAGGAAATAATGAAATAAAATTATCAAACTGAAAATTTACCCTATCGAATGTCGAAAGAAATGGATGTTATTAAATCATCGGTTGACTTCATCAAATGGGCCTATGATAGTAGTTTTGTCCAGTCAGTTAATACTAGGTGATGTTATACACGTACCTGATGAAGGTTATTCCAGGAACGCATAAAGCAAACTCAGTTAGATATCGACGATTTTCTCTCCATCGATTGATGATTGATTGCGTCATTGGATAATGACGTAACATTTTCCGTATTGGCTGATGATTTATGCAAGACATTCGTCCTATTGCATAATGCTAGGATATTCACTTAAAGGGGGATATGATTGGATGATTCATTGACTGCATATACAAAACAATCACCCCCAAATAGCATGATCAGTCGCTTGGTGACCTGATATTTGCCCCATATGCTGATAAAAGATGATAGCATAGTTATCCAATAATAGCTAGATGTGTCTCTTTTAATCATGATAATTATTTACCCTAGAAATTGATGATATAAAATTTACCCACCTAATCATTGGTTTATGATAAAAATATATATTGCATGGTGGTGATAGGATATTTACCACATCGGATTATGATATGGGAGTCCCCCCTCCTCATCGACTGAATATTAGAAGACAAACAACGGAATACTGAAGTCGGGTTGATCGAAATGAATATTCGAGTAAATGGGCTCTCCGAGTTCAAAGATAACAGTAAAACAAACTAAAAACTAGATCAAGAGAGGCTTGGACTCTTAGTCGGAATTGTAACAAGCAGGAATTCATAATAAATAAAATTATTAAGTTGCTAAAAGAATAGATGAAAAAAGTGAGACGATGCGTACCGTAAGTGTTAGTATCTTCTGTCTCATTAATGGTATACATCATGACCTCATAATTCATAAGAAAGCGTAGAATATAAATAAGATGTAAAACAAAAAATAACACACTGTCGAGAAACAGTTCCAACAACTAAGAGTAAAATCTTTCTTATTAAAATTGTCGCCCCTCAGATCAGATAATTGAATTCTGAATGGATCAACAAATTCACGATGGCAATCATAGAATTTCTAAGGAGATTACTTCATTGTAAGTATCGTCGTTGTAATTTGAATCAATATGTTTTGGAAAGACAATATTGCCTATCAGACGAACAACATCTGCAATAACTAACTATTTGGATACAAACACCGTAAAGGGGGAAAACGGGACGAGGAAGGAATGTTGCTATTGTATGAAGGGGAAATTACTATTGGGAAAAGTCGCCAAGATTATCAATACTCTACGAAATTAGATATTTTTCCACGTCAACTATTTAACATGCAATTTACCTCAATCTACTGAAGGTAAGAAATGTACGCTAATCGGTTAGTATCTTGCTCTATCGGCTTATGGTAATAGATTTAACCCCATTGGCTGAAAATAGAAGATTCCCCAAATCGTGTAATGCTATTAGATACCTTCAATCGGTTGATGTTGTGCGATTCCCTTCGACTGCTGACGACGAACAGACTGAACGCAAGATGTTGCGTAACGTAACGTAACGCTAAAAAGCGACGTTTTCAACGTTGTGACGCTTTAAACCAAATGTTGTACCTACTTCACAAGTGGAACTTAAGTGATAATTTTTTGTAAAAAGTAGGAACCACTTTAACAACCGAAGCACATATATACAAGTATTTTAATACATTAAAATTTTCCGTGAGATAGTCGAAATAATGTTGTTATCTTTTGGTTTTAAATAGAAAGTTTGTCGTATTTTCGGTATTTAAAAAGAACATTCAAATTTTGTCATTTTTAGATCTAAAGGTAGTGTGGTTCCGGTATTTGATTTTCCAAGTTTTCTTCTTTTAATTGACCATATGTTTTGACAAATGTGATCAGATTCCTGGTACAAGCAACGGAAAAACTATTTACGTTTTCGACGCTAACAGGCGCAAAATTCACAAAAGTCTTGAAAACGCATTTGACGTCGAAATTGATGAAGTGGACAATCCATTCAGACTTGGCATTTTATTCTGTTCGTGTTTATTTTAATTTTAATATACTCATGATTGGTATTAATGGTAGCCTTTGAATAGAACTAACTGCTTGGCACATACAAATGTCGATTATTTATTTGTGTGCTGCGTTATAAATCGTTAAAATTCCAAGCGACGTTGTTTTTTTTAGTAAAATTAAGAAGTTGACATTCTTTCAGACTGCGTATTTCGGTCAATATTTCTTTATCTTTCAAAAGTCATCTTCAAAATTTCTTGTATTATTTCTTACAATATAGATCTGCATAACAGTGAACAAATATTTACTCAACTTCACTTAAATTTATCGGGAAAAGCCTTTAAAGTTGGTGATCAGCATTTAAGTTCAGTATCTGACACATTGAATGGACTTAAATACATGCGGATAAAAACAAAAAACCTTAACAGAAAACGGCTATCGAGACATTACGTTGGAAGAATCTTGACGTTTACTTTC
Organism: Gigantidas platifrons; assembly: GCA_002080005.1. NCBI lineage: Eukaryota > Metazoa > Mollusca > Bivalvia > Mytilida > Modiolidae > Gigantidas > Gigantidas platifrons. Next base: position 399,146 of record MJUT01019489.1, on the reverse strand, counting down.
TTAGCAGATTTGGTGCGATTTCCGTGCATGCGTTTTCGTGAAATGCCCGAAAATCTTATCAATTTATAACAGAAATGTTACATCTGACGGGACGTTTTTAATACGGAAGGGGGGTTCCGTGGTGGGATACGACAGAATAAATATCAATATACTTCATAAATATTGTCGGAAAATTATTTCTCATATCCTACGGTTTATTATGATATAAAGATTATGTAGATATGGCATCATAAAAACTAATAACAACCACATTAAATCAGAAATTAAGGTTATTTAAACGGCGTCGCAGTAACGTGCGCTCAGTCACAGTATATGGTAGGACTGGCGCTCTTAAACTTCATGATCGCAACCCTAATATAGGGCTAGGTTTATGGTTAGGATTAGTGTTATATTTAGGGTTAGGGTTAGGGTTAGCTTTTGCCATAACTTGGCGTCCGTCGTATAACAATTATTGCGAGCATAAAGTTCAAGAGATCCGGTTTGTCTTATTACATATATCAGCTTACCATTGTTTTATTTTGCAGTACAAATGTGTTTATTGTTTAAATTATCTACAAACTATGTTCATATAACACAATTTTCTGTATGGAAAGTTTGAAGATAATAAAGGTGTAATCAGAAGACGTAAGTGGTTTTAAATACTGCTGTCTTATTTATTCAATAAAACAAACATTCTAAGTTACTATATATAAATAATTTAAACAAAGCTTTCATCTAACTCTATTTTATAGTTTCCGTCTTAGAAAGTCATTTTAGTATTCATAATTAAATTTTGTTCAGTTCGTACAAAATACACATCACATGTTTTAAGTTAACACTATATTCTTTGTTACAGTGTAACGACTCTTTAATTACAATATAAAATATCTATAAAATCTACATTGTTTAATGACATTGGTAGAATAATATAATTTGTGGTGTGAACAATATAATGAGAACACAGTTATATAATAATTTTCAATAATGCTTACATCTATATATATATCGACATATAAAATAGTTTAGTGCCAATAAACAGATAAAAAAGTAAAACCATTATATTTCTCTAATGGTGGTGATCGCTTTGATCTTTCTCCATAATATACCTCACACACTCAGTTTATTATTCTTCACATCATCAGCAAATTTGGCTGACCTCAACCATTCTCCAATCAAATTTAAATTATAATTGCACGATAGGGATCGTATGGTAGTTGGATTTATGACTACCTATGCAATCAGTGCCTATCACCACTGCATGAGGTTGTAAGTTCTAATCTGGATCAGGACAAGGTGTACAACATTATGTGATAAAGTTAGTCAATGATTTGCGACATGTCGGTGGTTTTTCTCCAGGTCCTCCGGTTTCCACCATCAATAAAACTGACCACCACGATATAACTGAAATATTGTTGAAAGTGGCGTTAAACACCATCAAACAAAACAAAGAATAGCACAATCAAATTATTACTTTAATTGCATCTAGGTATTACGATTTGAATTATATTTCATGCCAGTTTTAATAATATTACAGTTCTATAATAATGGCCAGTTTTATCTATGACCAAAACAGATGAACCAGAAACAAATTCACTTATCCTCATATCGACTATAGTTCACCATTGGTGTGAGTCATAAACCTTAGTGCTGACATGGCAACTAATTGTATAGAAATATTTACATCAAGGATAACCCACGGTTACCACAGATTGGTATTTGACAAACAATATATTGTGCAGGTTAAACGTGGGTTTGGGATGAGCCTATGGTGGAATTTAAATTGCTACAAGAATATATAATATAGAGGATAAAATGCTTGCATTAAGGGACCATGAACAGTTTTTAATAGCAACATTTTGTTTATTACAAGCAGCTGCAAGTCGTGTAAGCCACTTTGTTTTCTACACATACGATGCATTCATCTACTTTTCGTACTAAGGCGATTTGTATATTTTATTTTTCCTACACAATAAGCGGATTCATGTTGTGTGAGGGAGTTAAACTCTGTATAAGAAACACTATAACACGTTTCTATTATGCCGTGGTTACCACTAGGGAACGGCAACCCCGGATAGTGTTAGATTTTAAATCAACAATTCTTTATTGCAAATAATATATTTGTAACGTGTTTAAATTTACGTTTTTATTTAGATCTGAAGATTTCATGTAACATTTTATCCGAATAATTCGCAATGCAAAACAGTATAGAGATTCGACAGATATGGCGGATATTAGTATTTTATCCAAGGGCAGAAGCGAGTGATAAAATTTACTCATACCCACCAACCCATGTTAAAACTCAAAACACAATCTGGCTTCCGTGATTTATTTCGATTCTGATATGTCTAAGAGTACAAATACGGTGGTATAATTTGATTTGAAGAAGGTAATTTATATTTACGCTTGCGGATAATGTTGCACACTAATTTATGTTGCCAAATTCGTGCAGACGATAATTGATCAACATATACATTTACGACGGTAAAGGCAGTCACATGCACCGGCGCATGTGCTAATGAGATTATACCCAATCTATAAATCGCTCGTTTTTTAGAAAGCAAAAGAATGACGTCATGTTAGAATGATTTACAATTGTATTGACATTTTTACCTTACTTAATTAGAGGCTTGGTTTTCTCTTTGATCCGAATGTATCGTATCGTCTTTAATGAGCGGAATATAAACTAAAACGCATGCTTTAAACCATGCAATTTATTAGCTTCAATTAAACGTTAGTTTATTCAGCCGGACCTAATAAATCTACATACATGGTGTATATCATCTAGCAAAATAATTATAGCTTACAATTACCTCACAGATGTTATCAACAAACATGTCATTGCAATTACGTCATGGATATAAATAGATACTATGTACATTGTCAAGCCAGGATTATAGCCGGAAATCTCCACCCTGGGTGAGAATTTGTTCTTTGGATAATAATAATGTTGAAATGGGACCTCCCCGTCTCAACATATTGCATGTTGTCTAGCAACCATTAAATTATCATTGTTTTATTTACTCGTATAGTGGGGAAAAATACAAATGAATTTGGTTGTCTATTTTCCTCTTTTCTATGCAACAGTAACGTCCAGAAGCCTTTCTCGCGAAAATCAAGTGCTTACTTCTGATAGGAAATAGATGAAACCCAAGCTATATCCGTACACGGATCAAGTCAAAAACTCGCCATCAACCAGATATAACACTAAAAAATTTCCTTGACATCTATGCATCTTAAGAAAGAGACTTTATTATTAATTCTCAAATATCAATATATGTACACTGTATATATTCTATGTATGTTACTCGGATTGACTGTTTTTTGAGGACGAATACAAAAATTAGGTTAGGTTAGGTTGATGGTATTTAACGCCACTTTCAACAATATTTCAGTTATATCGTATCGGACAGTTTTATTGATAGAGGAAATGGGAGTATCCGGTGACAACGACCGACATGTCTCAAGTCAACTGAATACACCTCGCCATGAACGGGGTTCGAACTCACAACTTTAGTGGTGATAAGCACAGGTGGTTGTAACTTCACCTACCATACCACAACCACAACCCCCCCCCCCTGAATGCAAAAATTATACTCGAAAATTTTATACAGGTCTCATATAACTGAAGCTATAAATTAGGTCTAGGGAAAAATAAGCTGAAATTGGAACGTTAAACATCTTGTATATCAACTGAAGACCAAATCAAATATAATGAGAGCAATGTATTCATTAGGGATTATCTACTTAAACATCGTCAGAATGTAATATACACCAATGTACTAGTATAACAGATGGGTAATGAAATATCAACTATTATGGATATTTGACGTCAGTTATTTCTTGAGTAATAGGTCAGCAAAGTTACCAAAACTTCTTGAATAAAGCAATGCCAGACATTTCAAATTGTTTACCTGGTGTTGATAATAAATAAGGTGCTTTGTTCTCCCTCTTATTTATATCGTGACAAAATACTCCCTAGTATATTAGAATTTATTTGGTTCAGACATCTTTTTTAATTATTAGTTGTTCACATTATAAAGTGTCGTGAATATATAAATAATAGCATATATAGGTCTGTAATGATGTGTAAAACGAATACACGTCCATTTGATTGTACCCCCAGACATCGTATAACTTGATTGAAAATAGAATGGACTCCAACAAAGGACGTTAAATCAATCGACTTGACAATTGTTCGCTATGTTTAATTGCTTAACCCAAAAACATGTTTCTGTCTGTTCCAAGAAAGAGCAGAGTTTATATCAGCCAATGTAATTGTCTTCATGTATTGTTGAGAATATATAGTTGCCATGAGTATTTTACGATTTGACTTTCCGCTATATAGATGATGTCCTTGTATTGTATAATTCTAACTTTGATGATTTTATTGATAGCATCTATCACAACAAAAGATACATTAGAAACATCTAGGACTTGACCAACATCTCGAAATTGACAGTGAGGGTCGTTTAAGAACGAAACTTTACGACATAAGAGATGATTTCATTTTCCCATTGTGAACTTTCCATTTATATGTGTGACCATTCTAGCAGCATCTGTATATGGGGTATATATATAAGTTTATACGATATGCCAGAACTTGTGGTTCCTATATATCATGATTTGTTTGATAGAGGGTTGCTGATAACAAGCAGCCACTGAACCAAGGGTTTCTAGTAGCTAAGGTGAAGTCACCACTTCGAATGTTTTGAGTTGGTTAATCACTATGGAATACATGTATCACGCATGAGTACGGATGTGTTCCGTTTGGCGTAATAACATCTTGCTTTCCTCATTGATGGTTTATCACTGGGTTTGTAACAAGAGTAACAAGGCTGGTACCTCTAATGGAGCAGGATATGTTTAGACTTCCGGTGCATCCGAGTTCATCCCCTGTTTTAGTGGGTTCGTGTTTCTCAATCTTTAGGTCTTTGTAGCGTTTTGTAAATCATTGTTTGTCCTTTTTCCTTTAGACATTGTATTGGCTGTTCTTCTTAGACTTACGGCTTCCAGTTGTCCCGTTGGTATCTTCAGACTTATCTTGTAACGTATGTTGTAGTTTCGCTTCTTTTTCTTTATTTTGTTTTAAAACATAAATTTCTCAATCAAGGCGTTTCTTGCTTTGTAACTTTGTACTTATCAAGCTAACTAAATAATATATGTGGTTTCCATATCATTTTCAAGGGCAGTACTAGGTTATTGCTGATTCTGAAGTTTTATGGAATCTTTCGTTTCTATGACTATTCACAAGCTTTTTGTCCTTAGATCATCTGATCTCTGACTAAATGATTTACGACGTTATATGTTATATTTACATAGAAATGTTAACATTATATTTAAATGATTTAATGTGACGAAATAAAAGAAAATAATGTTATCCAACAAGTTTGTTTTTGTTTTTGCAAGGGAATTCCGCCAGTTGTGCCGGAATGATCAGTAGTTCAGCTGTGTTCATGACGAGAACATGCTTATGAACAATAATAAGTCATGAAGCCACACCTGAAGTACATGACTAATGGCTGAACACTTCTATTTTGCACGAAAGGCATTATGCTGTCGTAAAGTCATAAAAGGAAACTGAAAGTAAATGAACACGAGACCAATTCAAATTTTCCTCAAGGTCAAAAATACATTAAAAGTGCTAATGCTGTTATTTATTTCATAATTGAAGAAGGTCTTTAATAACGAGTGTAGCTCTACGTCAAAACAAGTGCCTACGGTTCCAAGTTTACGGCTAAGTTGTACTATAACTTCAATCATTTCTATATTAGTGTCTTCCCCAAAAAATTTAAAAAGTGGTGCATATATTTTTTCCAGATGAACTACTATCTACAAACTATAATAATCAAATGATACAAATGCTGTCACCAATACGGTTTATAGTGTTTAACGCCACTTTCGACAATATTTCAGTTATATCGTGGCTGTCAGTGTTATTGGGGGAGGAAACCGGAGTAACCGGAGAAAACCATCGACCTGTCGCAAGTCACTGACAAACTTTATCACATAATGTTGTATCGAATAAACCTCGCTATGAACAGGGTTCGAACTCAAGCCTTTAGTGGTGATAGGCACTGATTGCACAGGTAGTTGTAAATCCAAGTCATCAAATTTGATTAAATTATAAAATACACTTAATACACCGATTAACACATTAATTTAACATTATAATTAACTATTTTGAATTGGCATAACTCTTGAATTTGTATCTGCCACCATCAAAACAATCCAACGTGACAGTATAATAAGATCAATAAAACTTTTGGTAGAAAGATATATATTGAGGCAATCTAAAGTTATCTTCCAAAAATTATCAATTTTGCTAATTTTTGTATTTCGTAGGGACACAATTCTTAAACGAAATCGGCAACCATAGTGAAAATCGAGTTTAAGCTGAATTTGATTATCAATTATATTAATGTCGATGTTGAAGGATGGATATGTTGCTGATCTTCTATTTCCAATGGACACAACTCCTGAACAGTTTCGACCACCACAGTGAAAATGGAACGCGATATGTATCTTATAGAAAATAATGTATGTAGAAGCAAATGAAATTTTCTGGAAACTGCTAGTATTTGTTTTGAACGGACAGTTAGACGGATGAGGAGAGCGGTGACTAATTGTTCTTTCGATTTTTTTTTTCGCAGAACATAACAATGTTTAAAATCAACAGAATATTCATACCAATTTGATGAGCGTCTTAATAACGTTCGAAAATTAACAAAAATATGAAAGCTGAAGCAGTGGAAACAAACATGTTAATGCTTTTTTATAAATATAAAGCATAGCGCTTAGATGCGTAGAAATATTTTACCAGCTACATACTGACATTCATAATGTACAGACGCACTAACAATTTCGTCATACTGGTCCACAGATGATAAATATGGGTATCGCTCTAGGTTGTGCATTATATGCCATCAATAGTATTAACTAACACCAAAAGACAACCATAAAATCCATTTACAGTTGACTTCCGAATGAACAGAAGAAGAGTTTGAAGATACCGAAGGCGTAATCATACTCCGTAAATCGAAGAACAGACAACACAATGGCCAAAAGAAAAAGGACAAACAACGATCTACAAAACATATACATAAAACTAAAGATCGAGTAACACGAACCCAATAAATTAGCCAAAGAAACAACTGATCAAAGATATACATACATTAACCGTGTCTGATTTTTTTCCGTTGCTTTAATATAATGGATTATAAAAAGTTCTTTAAAAGAAATTGGAGTTTACTCTCTATCTCACTGTGTTGTTGTATAATATATATTACAAAACATAAAAATACAATGAAATCAATAAATCAGATTCTAGATAAATAATAAAAAGAACACAAGACAAAAACTAGGTGTTGTATCTTGTTGTAAAGGATTGAAACCATATAGGATTGAAATTATAAAGAAATATTGTCAATAGAAATGTGTAAGTTTTATATTTCCCCTGTTTTTGTCATAAACATTTGCAGAAATATTGTCAAGTTTTAATCCCAGACAACACTGCATCAATTGAAATGTAGCTTCAAATTTAAAACCTCTACATGAACACAATATTTTACGAATCTACCAGATTTAAAATTCGGCGCCGAACGTATACCAATGCAAAATGCAATACTATTAACATGGTGTTGCTTCTATATTATTTGTTCCGTATCGCATTTATACAGCATGTTACTTACATTTCTAGAATAATATTATCCAGACGAACATGAATATATTTAAGAAAGAACAAATAATTTGAATTGGATATATAAATCATGCATCGTGATATTAGAGTTAGTTATGAAAGTCATACGTAATAATTTCATAATAATTAAATTGAAAAATTAATTACAATAAAAATGATATTTTCTACTTTTCGTAACCATCACTTTTTATTTTTTTTCAATGATTGATAGTATGTCTCCTTTTGAAAAAAAAAATTCTAATTAAAATGCAATATATAACCAAAAATATATAATAAAGAAACACTAACCTTGTATTAATTGAGTAAGTTCCTTTTTACAAATCTGATGTAATTCTATAACTTCTTAGTACGATGATATGAATCAGTATTGATAAATTTACATATTAGCACCGTGTTGAGAACTTCTATGAAACTTATTGAGAAAATAACAGTATCTATTGAAACGATTCAGTAAATAGTTGATGCTCTGCCGTGTTTCTGATAACAACATGTCCAGTATCGTTTGACTGAGATATCAAACATTTATACAGCACACAAATCGTTGTATTTTTTTTTATCTTTCTCTCTGTCTCTTTTTTTCTTTTCTTTTCTTTTTATTCTTTTTACATCTCCCTTTTAATATTAAAAAAAAGTTAACATAATTTCCTAAGCATTAAATCTTTTTTTCATTACTAAATCACGCCTGGAAAAACAATATTAATTGCAACAGAGAATTGTTCGTCTATTCTGTAGGTAATATAAAATGGTCTTTGTGTGCCTCAAATCAATTAAACTGAAAACGGTATGAAATTGAAGGAATATCACTCAATAACGGTATTCATGTGATAGCAAAATGAACATAATGTACCATGAATCTCAATACACGTTGTACAACCAATAATTTTACATACTTTGAATCACATTATCTGTGACCCAGCCCATTGATCGGATATTAAGCGAATGCTCATTTTCATTAGGAAAACATCTTTGTATACAATTGTATCAACAGAGAACGTCGTTTAAACTGCATTATATAATCTTATTATTATTTTCTTTCGATGAAATGCAAATTTTTCACTATAATTTGTTGTTTATCTATTCCTTAATTAAGTTTTAAAAGGTATGTGAAATGTAAGAAATATAAATACCATTAAAGGACGTTAAAGACTCGTTTTGTTGAAGAAAGAAATATTAATATACCGTTTTATTCTTATTCATATACACAGGCGAACAGCTATTACCTTGCCACAATTTTTGTTTATTTTCGTGATAAGGGTAGAAGCTTGAGACTTTTGACATGCAATGTTTCTTCTGGCCCTCATCCTAATTCAAGTGAGTGTATTCAATATAATAGTTAAACATGATGGCATGCGATAATTGTAGCTTTTGGGTTAGGGTCATGGTGTTTAACGCCACTTTCAACACTATTTCAGTTATATCCGGGCGGTCAGTTTAATTGGTGGAGGAAACCGGAGTACCCGGGGGAAACCAATGACCTGTCGCAAATCACTGACAAAATTTATCACAGAATGTTGTATCGAGTACAACTTGTCTGAGCGAGATTCGAACTCACAGCGTTAGTGGTGATAGGCGCTGATTGCATAGGTAGTTGTAAATCCAACTACCATACGACGGCCCTATCGATATTGGTTACACGCTCCTCTGACTATTTACAGAAAAAAATAATTATTAATTAAGATTACGATGTATGTCATACTAATTCATTGCTTGTTTTTTTTTTCATATTGATGGAATTGTTGACTGTCACTGTTTAATTTTAATTTTCATAATTAATAACGATTTAGTTTGATTGATTGATTGATTGTGCAAATATTTCACCTTACAAACAAACAAAGGTTTATAGGTGACACTGAGAATGGGTTATAGATGGAATGAAAATTATCACAGGAAACAATGGTCTTATGAATGGTTTTATATACATTAAGCGATCGCTAAAAGTAAAGTATTGTATTCGAAAGCCGAAAGGTGCAATCAAGAATGGACAATCCAGAGACACATACTATTTTAGACACAAGACACAGAACGAAGACCAAGAAATGAAAAAAAACCACAATACAGCAAGCTAAAAAGATGAGCAACAAGGACCCAACCGAAAATTCGTGATGAACCTATGTGCTCACGAAGGAGAGGTAGTTCCTGTTTGTTATAAAAACAGTCACAGTGTTACTCACAGTTCAGTCCAGACAAATCTTGTCGGTTATAGAGAAATCAAAAAAGGAAAAAGATACTTTGCCATTTGAGAGAGGATATTTCGTAATGGTCAGCCAGTTCGCAATGACAGGTGTAGAATGTTTTAGCAATGACTTCAACCTAGGAGCAACGTGGTCTTGTCTTATTAGATTTTGCGTCAGCAGTATGCTGGTTTTGTACAGAAAATCATTGTACTTGTCACACGCACTAAAATAGCGTGTGAGCTGTGAATTGTAAACTCCATACACAGGAAATTGACCATTGGAAAAGTGAACTCGTCACGTTTTGTTTTTAATCTTCCTCCGTTGTCGAATGCAATGTGAATGTTAAAGTGAGAAGCATACTTTTCAGTGTCTGTGGTGTCCTGTACTTCAAGCTCATTTGGATAGATGAAATGCAGATAATAACAGAATCGAGAATTGTTCAGTGACAGAACATCTTCTATATAGCGGAAGCTGGAATAAAAGGTCTGGGCTAATTTTCTATCTTTCTTCTTGAGACGCCATTGAAGGAAGTCTGCCTCATATGGGTATAAGAAACAAACCAGTGAGTAGTGGAGCACAATTTATACCCACTGGAATACCAATCGTCTGTTGAAACATTAGTCCACCAAACTGGACAAATATGTTGTTATAAACAGTCTAACAATTGGATGATCTCGCCCTGTTGATATTTATTATTATATTTTAAGTGGCTTTAGAGAAAGTAAATATTATATCTACCAACAGCAAGATCCTGATAGCTTTGTTCTCCGTTCTTCTTTAGAGAAGGATCCTGATAGCTTTGTTCTCCGTTCTTCTTTAGAGAAGCTATCTCATTATTGTACAACAGCTGATTCTGTTTTCTGAGATCAATTACGAAAACAAGTTGGTAGACTACTGCATTATCATGAAGTCTTTCGTACACTGTATTGTACTGACTAAATACGCATTGGTCGTTCACATTTTCTTACGTCTTGTTGCTTTAGAAAGTACAATCCAAATCAGAATCGCAACGTTCTTTTTTTATTTTTACATTCTCAGACATCGTCTATGAGTAAAAGGCGTATATTTGGTTTCAATAAATGATTATTTTTTGCAATATTATACTAGAGACATGTATCTCAATTTATATAAAAACAAACCCAACACCTAATAATCAATATTTGGAAGAAACTTGATAAATTTATGTCAATCAATATCCATGGAAATAAAATATTATTAATAATATTCTATAATACATGTATGTAACAAAATTATAAAACAAATGCAATAGGATATACCTACATAAAGAGGGTGTGTGAAGAATGGTGGAAGTGACGTCAGACGGTGAACCGCGGTGACCTTCACACCATACTGTATATTCTTATACATATATTTTACGGAACGCACAGGCTTTAGGAAGGGAACTACAAAAACATCGCAATACATATAGCAAAAATATAGCATGGGCCACGTTGTGAAGTCCACTTCTCATCAAAATGGCGTCCAGTAAGAAATCATAATAAATGAAACAAAGTCGCAATAGTTAGATTTCCACTAGTCGAACAGGAACATTTTATCGTTCCGGAGCACCTGAGTTCACCCCCGGTTTAGTCTGAAGTTCGTGTTGCTCAATCTTTAATTGTCTTTGTAGGTCGTTGTTTGTCTGTTTTCTTATGGTCTTTGTATTGTCTATTCTTTGATTTTCGACTTTTAATTATTCATATTGTATCTTTAAACTTTTCTTTCATTTCTGCTACATTACAAGCATATCTTACACTACAAAGGTAGTACATGTATATATTATCTATCAATTTAAATAACATCGGAATGTCATTGTGTTTGAACGACAATAAAAATAAGTAATCAACATATATTAAGTATATTATGGATTCAAGTTAAAATGACAAAAAGGTCATTCCGAATATTTATATAAAATTATTATGTTTTATTTATAAAAATAACTTTGATGTTTGTCATATAAATTTCTATTACATCAATTTACATAAATATTTCTTGTTCAATATTTTGCTTCCTTTTAAATCGGTTAATTCCATGAAACATCAAATGTACCAGTAAAATAATGTTCTTTCAATTTCATCAACGTATTAATTGAAATTTCCTAAGACATTTGAATATTTCATTTTTTAACCATTTTTAACTTTGCTTTATTAAGCTTTATTGATTGACAACGATAAGAAAATAACTTGGATTTACAATGTACTATAATTTCACTGTTTACACTCTATAATAATAAGATCCATTGTTTAATATATCAACAATAATATGATTTGAGTGTTAACTATTTACACTTGTATAATTCCATCATATAAGAAGAAAAAATAAATAAAGATACTAAAGGGGTAATAAGAAATCGTAAATCGAAGGACAGTCACTACCACATGATACAATAGGACAGTCACTACCACATGATACAATAGGACAGTCACTACCACATGATACAATAGGACAGTCACTACCACATG
>MJUT01019489.1:368713-373231 GCA_002080005.1 Gigantidas platifrons | reverse complement strand
CTGCTCATTGTCTACTACTCATTGTCTACCGCTGCTCATTGACTACTACTCATTATCTACTGCTGTTCATTGTCTACTGCTGCTCATTGTCTACCGCTGCTCATTGTCTACTGCTGCTCATTGTCTACCACTGCTCATTGTCTACCACTGCTCATTGTCTACCATTGCTCATTGTCTACTACTGCTTATTGTCATCTGCTCATTTTTTACTGCTGCTAATTACCTACTGCTAATTGCCTACTACTCATTGTATGCTACTGCATATTGTCTACTGTTCATTGACTACTACTGCTATTTGTCTACTACTAATTGTCTACCACTGCTCATTTTCTACGGCTGATAATTGCCTACTGGCCATTGTTTACTGTTTCCAATTGTCTACTACTCATTGTATGCTACTGCTTATTGTCTACTGTTCATTGTATGCTACTGCTAATTGTCTACTATTAATTGTCTACAACTGATTATTTTCTGCTGTTCTTTGTCTACTACTGACTATTGTCTGCTACTGCTAATTTTCTACTGTTCATTGTCTATTGCTGACTGTCTACTACTGCTAATTGTCTACTGCTCATTATTTTCTACTGTTCATTGTCTGCTGCTGCTAATTGTCTACTACTGCTAATTGTCTACTGTTTCTATTTGTCTACTACTCATTGTATGCTACTGATAATATACTACTGCTAATTTTCTACTACTAATTGTCTACAACTGATTATTGTCTGCTGTTCTTTGTCTACTACTGATTATAGTCTGCTACTGCTCACTGTCTAATACTACTAATTTCTACTGTTCATTGTCTACTACTGTGAATTGTCTACTGCTCACTGTCTACTACTGCTAATTTCTACTGCTAATTTTCTACTGCTCACTGTCTAATACTGCTAATTTCTACTGTTCATTGTCTACTGCTCACTGTCTACTACTGCTAATTTCTACTGCTAATTTTCTACTGCTCACTGTCTAATACTGCTAATTTCTACTGCTAATTTTCTACTGCTCACTGTCTAATACTACTAATTTCTACTGCTAATTTTCTACTGCTCACTGTCTAATACTACTAATTTCTACTGTTCATTGTCTACTACTGTGAATTGTCTACTGCTCACTGTCTACTACTGCTAATTTCTACTGTGAATTGTATACTGCTCACTGTCTACTACTGCTAATTTCTACTGTGAATTGTGTACTGCTCACTGTCTACCACTGCTAATTGCCTACTACTCATTGTTTACTACTGCTAATTGTCTACTGTTCGTTTTCTACTCTGCTCATAATTTGCTACTGATAATTGTCTTCTGCTCATTTTCTACTGCTACTAATTCTCCACTGTTCATTGTCGCCTACTGGTAATTGTCTATTGTCCATTGTTTGCTGCTTATTGTCTACTACTGTTAATTGTTTCTTCTACTTCTAATTGTCTAGTGTCCATTGTTTGCTGCTTATTGTCTACTACTGTTAATTGTTTCTTCTACTTCTAATTGCCTACTGCTCACTGTGTATTATCAACTTGCTTTGTTAAAAATTTACCAAATTATTTCATTTGTTTGTTTTGAGGAAGGTGTAGTACATCCTTCTAGGGATCATCTATAGACATTAAATAGGTAAAATCCAAAATCAATCTGTGTTGTCCTTTAAGTAGTTCTAAACAATATTTAATTTCAAAGTAGATGTTCACAAGGATTTGTATCGGTCACCTGCTTAAGATAATATGTCTATCGTAGCATATGTTGTATTCTGATTGTTTTAGACCTTAAACTAACACACTCTTTCACGTTTATTATCTAAATTGAATTACATTTATTTGTTTGTTCTTTAGAAGATATCTATTTTGTATTCCTCCCAATTGCTGCCTCCAGTAAACATTGGACGTCCATGATTGATTGTTGGCGGTTATTCAACGTCAAGGCAGCAGCATTTTAGTTATATTCCTGACAAAACAAGTTATGTTTTGTCACTAAATCAGACATCTACTGCATTATAACAATTCAATGAATCATATAAATAAAAGGTAAGATTAAGACGAATATTTTATTGTCACAAGGAAAAGAGAATAGAATGGATAAGGTCCTGGAGTTTTGCTTTGAAACGGGCACCCAAAAACCACTCTTAAACTTGCTTACATTTATGTACCGTGGCGTTCTCGATATGCACATTTAAGTCTCATTCTGAATTCAAATTGTGCATTTCATTCGCCAGCAGATCTAGATGTTCCTGAAATGTAACGAAACTAAGTAATATTCCTAATTTACGTATACACTTTAGCTTAGGATAATCTTTGGAACAAATGTTTTTATACAATTGATAAGTAGTGTACTTGTATAATTAAAAACAAATCATGGAAGACATAATCTGTTGTGAGTTGTGGGTTAGCAGAATATTATACCGATAAACTTTACCAAAATCCTGCCCATGTTAAAACTCCCAACAAATTATGGCTTCTATGAGTTATTCCGATTTTAATATGTCTAACAGTACAAGTACGGTAGTAGACTGAAGGAAGATGGTAATTTATGTTTTCGGATGCGGACAATGTCGCACACAATGTCTGTGACATTGCTGTTAGGTGTTCCTTCTTCAACACTGTTCAATTCAACAAAGTTTGTATTCGTATATTGAATTGGAGTGCATAAATGAAAGGAACAATACATCAAGAGACATGACTTTTTTTCTCAAATTTACGAAGATGTATACATACATGTAACAAGAAATGAAGAAGTGTACATTAAAATGTATTTTAAACATCCATCAACCTTCATGTTTGATGTCTTATATTTTTTCTATAACCCTACATGCTTCTTAATTTACTATTTTAGCAACTTGAACAAGTGACATGCTAAATATATAGTTAAATAAATCAGAAACAAGGCGTCAATATCACCGGCTTTCCTTGGAAACGACTTCACCGGAAGACGACAATTTGCAAAACAATATGTAAAGAAACAAGGCGAACATTTTAACGTTTGTATGCTTCACGGTCCTGTATATATACATGAAATCACACAGGAATGATGTCCATTTCTTTCAGGCAATACCCTTGTGCGAAGTAAAGTATATTAGAAGTTTTATCGTTATATTTTTTTTACATAATCAATGACGGACGTCATAATAGACAGGTTGATTAGTATATTATGTTATTTGTTGACTGAGAGTCTATAGGTTTTGGCCTTCTGTCAACTATAATGTCGAGTATCAATGAATGAAATATTTCTCAGTATTTACGGATTAAGAAGTATTCGATGTAATGTGTTTAGCTCACCTGACAATATGCAAAGAGAGCTGTAGGTGTGTATTGGTGTCCGTTCGTCATCGTTAACATTTTAACAGCGTGCTGTTCATCTTTTTGTGGTTTACTTGTCTTCGTTCCGTGTCATGTGCCTAATTCTGCATGTGTCTCTAGATTTTCCTTTCTTTATTGCCCCTTCGGATTTCTTTAACGTCTATTTAACATAGGCTGAATTGGATAAATAGTGTAAAACGTCAATTTCGTAAAAACCAGTAATAGAAAATTCATTTAATTATTTATGTATCTGCCATTCTTTCAAGAAAACCAAATATATTTACGTAAGAAGGACAATATTCAAATTAGATTCATGTAATCGATCACTTTTCAATATTCTTTAAACTCTCTTATCGTGAAGTTAATTTTACAAAACTTAGTGGAACTGCTTACCTTCTGGAGCACCTGCGTTCCCCACCGGTTTATAGTGGATTCCGTGTTGCTCGATCTTTAGTTTTCTGTGCAGTGTTTTGTAGATCATTGTTTGTCCATTTTCTTTTGGTAATGTTTTTCCATTTTTCTTTCTTCTATTTACGCTTCTTAGTACCCCTTTCGTATTTTCAATCTTTCCATGTAAAAATCATTAATTGTAGTTTTCCAAGAACTGAAAAGTAGGTCTTTATTGTCAAGGAATAATGAAAGTTATCTACAAGGCTTTCCTTGTCAACTTTCCTATTAAAATGACAAGACTATGAAAACCATTATTTTCTTTATATAAAGAAATGTATATTTGTCTGAGCATGCATAAACCTAAAAAAAAACATACGAAATAATTGCTAGCACTGCCGGCAAGAGACATATGATTTCCGATTTAAATATTGATCTAACAGGAACCAGATATTTAACCAGAGATTTTTTATCAGACATGTTTGAGTTACTAGCTTGATTATTATGTTTGTTTAATGCCACGTTCAACCATATTTCAGTTGTATCATGGTGATTGTTTTTTTTTACTGTGGAAAAGACACCAGTATACACTGTGAGAAAACAATAACCAGAAGTCATTGTAAAACTGATCACATATGGTTCTTTCTAATAGATCTCACAAACCTTAATTTTGATGCTTGACTACGCGGTATCAAATGAACTATCATGCATGTTAGGGAAGCTTGCAACATTATTTCCATAAATATCGGTTCATCTCAAAAACAATTAGACACATTACTATATTTTATCTGAAATTGATTGATTGATTGATTGATTGATTGATTGATTGATTGATTGATTGATTGATTGAT
>MJUT01019489.1:343713-366213 GCA_002080005.1 Gigantidas platifrons | reverse complement strand
AGTTCTTTTCTTCATTATTCTTGATTATATTTCTTTGTTCTTCAATTCGACTTACCCAGGCAGTTAATTCTATTGCAAAGGAGATTGTTTGGGCCGAGATATATCGGGGACGACTTTTTTTTAGGGCCGAGATATATCGGGGACGGCTTTGTTTTTAGGGCCGATCGTTCTTTAGGGACGAAACAAGAAGGTCCGATGGTTGTCCATTTTTTAAATAAATTAATCGTTTCATGTAAAGAAGCTGTACGGTTTCCTATCTAATTTTTTTGGGGTTATTTTTAAACTGGATAGTTATTTTTTATTCAAACTAAAAGGCTATTTCCTGTACTTCACTCCGATTGTCCATTCTATGCCGAAACTTAGAATCCATTTCCGGTTGGTATTGATCATATATTGATTCATTTCCTTACCCACATGTTGCTGTTTAGCTCGCATCTTGCGATGCTCGCTATTATTTTTTCATGATAGGTGACATACATTTTGTTCATTGTTGAAAATAAAACTCTTAATATTCTAGTTTCTGTGCTTCGTCTACATTCTGTAGTTATCCCTTATTGTGGCACCATTTATAACAACATCGGTGCTGTATTAAGTATATGTATTTCTTGTTGTAAAGAAGTGCATAGCGCATTAATTGCTTGAGAAGTGATTCGACTTCAGGGTGTATTTAAATGTATTTTGGCGCGTTTTTTAGTTGTCGAGGAAAATCAGTAACTAGTTCGACGGGTTAATTCAAGATAAAACTAATGATCAAATTTGTTGTTTATATAAATATATATTTGCTTGTCATAAGCATCTTTATAATTGCATATTTACTTTATATTTTGTAGTTTGTAGTTTGGTAAAAAAGAACAGAACTGTGTACATGTAAATATATGAATATTTGCTTATTCATGATGTAAGATGTATAGATATATATATGAACTATCTACTGATAATAAACTCAATCCATAAAAAACGTCTCTCATGTGTCTGTTGTTTTCTCTGTATTGTAAGACAAGAAAATATTTATGTTCGGATGAACATAGAGAAGGAGAACATAAAATATAATATGTTCAACTCATTCCATCCAATTAAAATGATTACGTTTTGACGGTTATGCAAATACCACATACTTACACAAGACACCCGTTACGAATTTGCTATAAAGTACAACGAACTCCATCACTGCGTGACAGGGAGATGGTGATCTTGGCATCGTTATTGTTGGTTTTTGACTTTTATTATCTTTTTTGCTATTTTTGCTATTTTCAGTTCTAAATGATTGCGATTTCTATCTCACAATTTTGACTTTTATTATTTCATTTTTTGCATTGACATTAATCTTCCGCTTGCTTTTTCACGAAAAAATATTGGAATATAAAGAAACATAAGGTACATTGACCCCAGATATCAATCGAGATTTAACATAATTTATTTGACAACATTGTCTTGATCTTTCATATCCGATTACGTGTTGCTATTACCACCTAATATTATCATATAATTGAGCCTTATTGGATACGAAGTGTCATTGAACTAACCAAATGAAATTGTTACACAGCAAATACTTTATGTCCTTTCAGGAATTTCCAAAATTGCATTTGTGTTTTGCTGCAATTTTTATAATGTCATAGAAAATGCAATTAACTGCATCGTTATCACCATTAATATGTTTTCCGTTTTTGTTTTTGTTTTTGTTTTTGTTTGTTTTTTAAATTCCGGTCTCTTCGATTTGCACTTTGTTTTTCATGGTATAGATATATTTTTTTTCCACTATTTTCCCTCCAGAGTAACTTATTATTGGCCATTTTAAAAGAATCGCATTTACTTGAGCTAATTTAAATTTTTGTATATTTGATAATATAACATATAAAGAGAACACAAAATATTGATGAAAATGTTTTGGAATGCGCAAAATGATGTTTCCAGATATAAATTATAAATGGATTTGAATATATCTAAAAATAATCTTATAGAATATTAGCCGCATCAATGGAATGATATTTTATGAGTCTACAAAAAGTTGCCCTGTTGCATGCCCGAAACACATCACTGTCAGTAAAAAATATCAGATCGTGAAGTTCAGATAGATGTATAGATATTATTTAAATATTACTTTGAACCAAAGAAGACCCCAATACCGTATTTATTTGAATTTCGATAAAATAAAACCTTTGTTAAAAAAAAGTGCGAAATGACCAAGAACAATACAAATCCGACGAAAACCAAAGATTGCACAACACGAACTTCACAAAGATCCGGGAATGAATTCGGGTGTTCCGGCACTGATAGCAGTTTCTGCTCCACTAATGTCGCCCATCGTTCTAGTGTTAACGACACGAACACCATCTGATATAGAAGTCGTGTTGGACAACAGGACACGTATGTAAAGCAAAAGAGAGTAGAAACGAATATCGCTTTTAACCAGACATCACAACAGGAAACTGAAACCCTGAAGACATTTAATTGGACAAACTAAATAACACGAACCATACTAGAAACCAAAGCGATCGTATGTGCTCTGATAGGGTAAGCCGTTCATGTTCCACTCGTGAAAGTATTTATCATATGAATCGAAAAGACAGTTGTTATGAATGATAAAACCATTACTTGGTCCAATCCCGCCACAATGTTGTGCCTGAATTTCCAACTTCACTCATTGTGATTTTTTCTATGTTCCATGAGTCGACGAGAGAGATTCGAGAAACTTTTTTCCATAAAAAAAAAAAAACAAAAAAACAAAAAAAAACCCATCGATAAACCCAATACGTTCGGATAAGCAAGGATTTTACCCCGATTTTGATGAAGCTGATGATCACAGATAACAGAAACAGCTGAGTGGTGGTTCAATTAACACCCAACTACAGATAATCTTGACATTTTCCATATCTCTAGAGTGAATGCTCGAAGAGTTCTTCAACAAAATATGTCAGCATTCCTTCAGTAATTGTTTCTAATTAAAATTGCCACACATAAATGAAACCAGTTTGGAATGTGGTCAAAAATTCAAACACAAAAAAACTAAAATAAATGTGTACCGTTCTGTTTTGTAATAAATACTAGGGAAATTTCAATTGTTTTCAATTTAGAAATAATAAGTGTATTTTCACTTAACCAAAAAAATTAATGATTACATTCATTAATGAAATTAATTTAATTAACATGTAGGTCTAATATTTAATTTTCTCTTTCGATCAGTGCTTAATTCTGATATTCCGTCTATTTGTAATGTCACTCTGATACAGTAAATGGGATTTGCTCATATTCTCAAAACAAAACAAAACAGAAAACAATTTTATGTCGAATATACGTATTTTCGTTTACTAAACATTCACATTTAAATCTCAAATGAACACCAAAGTGATATTGTCGGCCGGTTTACTGCATCGCGGCAAAAATTGCTTTTGTTCATTGAATAATTTTAGTATCAGTAGCAGGCAAGTTCCTTGTATAGATGTTGACGTTTCCTTTGACGTCATATAATTATATATTGGACTTTGGAACAACTCTAACGAAACTTAGAATTATATTGCTTTTCTTTTATGGAAACACGCGGCAAAATAAGAAGAATGTTTATGACCGGTGACGGACATTGTTTAGTGTCATTGAAACATTTCTTCCAAAGATTCTCACACCTGTTTACGTTACAGTGATCTGCCTCCATAAAATCTGTGATTGAAATAATGTCTTTTTAAAAGGATGACACTTAAGGCAACTATTTAGAACCTCTGTTTCTTGAATAAATTGAAAATGTTACGGTCCAGAAATTATTATTTTAAAGTTTGAACAAAAGACAAAATCACTGGTACATTTGTAATTATATTATTGGTTTATCGATGAATTGTGTATACTCACTTGACAAATTGCTCACATATTGTCACAGACTTGTTACATTTTTTGTATACTAAAATAACGATCACATGTAACATCATACGCGACCTGAGTTTTCATGTCTAGGCTGATTACATATTCCTAATGTAATCTCCAATGACCTAAACAGTATTTTGGGGGATTTTGAACTTCATAACTGCCCACGTACAACATAATATATACTGATAATATATAACTTTCTTGAGACAGTGAATTGTGCATTCTGTCGTCTTGTCGTACCGTTGTTGTCTCGTAACGTAATTCCACATTTGTATAAAAAAAGACAATACCCGGCCATAAATTTGTAATAATTGGATGTCATTTAAATCTTATCCTCCTCAACTTTCAGGAATTCTCATTTGATGCATTCTTTAAATAGGAAGTTTATTATGCATTATAATGACAACAAAGATTACACAACGAGCTTAATATTCTTAATAATTACAATATCTTTATGTAATTACAAACAATTAAAGTAACCCTTTTGTTCAGCATCAATTAATTCAGAATTTATGTCACCAAGGGGTATAGTAATACAGTTAATTAAAAACCGTTTATAACAGGTATGAACAGATGCAGTCTAAATACTGCTTTAACGTTTGTTCGTGTTGTTGGCCATCCAAAAATGCAAGGAAGCTACTGAACCAAGGGTTCCTCTTAGTTAAGTTGAAGTAATCACTTCGGAAGTTTTATGGTCGCCGCCACGACTTGGTTGACCGCTATGGAATATCTGTGTCAAAAATGACCACGGATATGTTCCACTTGTCATAAACACTTCCCGGTCCTTTCCTCCCTCATGACTTATCACCGGGTTTGTGACTAGATTAACGCTACGGGTGTTACTAGTGGAGCAGGAACTGCTTACCCTTACGGAGCACATGAGTTCACCTCCGGTTTTTAGTGGGGTTCGTGTTACTCGATATTGGTTTTACATGTATGTTTTGTTGATCGTTGTTTGTCCTTTTGTACTTTTTCTTTTGGCCATTGTGTTGTCTGTTCTTCTTCGATATACGGATTCTGATTGCCCCTTTGGTATCTTCACTCATCTGTTTATCTATTTAAGAAATAAATCATGGAAGCCAGAATGTGTTTTGAGTTTTAACATGGGTTGGCGGATATTGGTATTTTAAGATTTACTAATATCCTGCCAACCCATGTTAAAACTCAAAACATATTCTGGCTTCCATGAATTATTTCGATTCTGATATGTCTAACAATACAAATACTGTAGTATGCTTTAATTCGAAGACAGTAATTTATATGTACGTTTACGGATACTGTCGCACACAATTTATGCTGCCAAATTCGAGCAAACGATAACTCACCAACATGCACTTTTACGACGAGAAAGTCAGTCACATGTACTTTTACGACGGGAAAGTCAGTCGTATTGATGGCGCATCCGTAACAACAATATTGTGTTTGCATGGTTTAATTGCACATCGCATATTATTAATTTTGGGTATGTTGATTATTTTCAGTGAATATAGATGTTTAAAACGTTAACAACCGTGTAAATAATTTTATTTTGTGATTTTATCACATGGCTTAAATGTGTTCACCGCGCATGTGTTAATGAGATTTTGCCATCTGATGCGAAAGAAGGACGTCATATTAGAATAAATAATAATGTTAGTACCAAACAAAAAAACGTTCTAAATCAAAATACCAATTGTAGTACTTGAAATAGATCCAACAAAAATTTCGTTGCAAAATAGTTAATACTTCGGATTCTGTTTTTGAAATTTTACAGCTACTTGTGCAATCCAACATATTTATTTTATTCCTATTGACAAGGCGGTTTGAGTATAATCACCAATTAAATTTGTTGTAAAGATGAATTATAAATGTATTTTTAATCTGCGCTTCAAATTTATTCCTACATTTTCACGGTTATTTTGTCCCGCGTTGTCATATAATTATTTTGATAATTAACAACAATTTGCATTTATATCTATTTATAGTTGACAATTGCTTAGCCGGTTAATCATTTTAACACTAGGCTTTCCATCTAACAGAATTTAACCAACAATTCTAGCTACGTCAAAGAGAAAGTTGACTTGGTTTTAATAACACATTTATATTAGAATAACCATTTCTGTTTCTTTCCGTTGAGTGGGTGAAGAAGATATCCAGTATAATTAATTGATACATTGTTTAAAAAAGATTGAAGATCTCAAAGTGGTTATCAAAAGCCTAAAATAGAATGACAAAAAAAAATACAATGGCCAAAAAAAAAGAAAGGGGAGACAACAGGACAACAATGGTATATAATAACATACACAGAACACTACAGATTGAGCAACGCAAACCCCACTAAAATAAATGGGTAAGCTCAGGTGAACCAGAAAGTTATGCAGTTCCTGCTCCACTAGTGGCACCTGTCGGTCGTGTTACTCTTGTTACAAATCCGGTGTGGTAATTCATGAATGAGGCATGGATCGGAATGTGATTATGACAAATGTAACTTATCCGTTACTTAACCATTAAGAACATTCTATCAAGACAATCATGGTAGGAAGTACAACCCCTATAATATCGTTCGTTAGATTTAAGATTATGGTTTATCTTGAAATTATGCATGCAATTTGGTTAATTCTTTATTTTATACATATCTAAATTGGAAGGGTGCCATGTTAATTGAAAACTGTAAACGGTTCCTTTTTTCACAACGACAGTGTTTTGTATAAAAAAAACTCAATATATAAGATTTTAAGGTCTGATATTCATACATGCTGTATTTATACACATATGGGATAGCTTGACCCCTGTCCATTAAATCCGAAAAAAACATAATCAGCTGTTCTTTTATTTTGATTAAATAATTAAAACAAGTGATTAGGCTTATTTTAATTGTCGGAATAAAACTATACCTTTCATTTTTAGTTCAAAGGTCATATGATGTGAAAATATCATTTGGTGGTTATCGTACAAAAACGTTTGACATATCAGATTTCTCATGAGAAGTCAATGGGTCAGTTCCAATTAAAGCTATTCATATGTGATCTATGATTTGTCCTGAAATCAAATCAAATCAAATCATCATTTCGTTGCGATGACAAATTTAATATTATACTTTTGTTATGCTTTTGGTCAGTTGTCATGGAGATAAGCCTAATCAGTTGTGGACATCTCAATATTAGAAGAAAGGCAAACACGTAGATATCTAATATGTTGGGCACACCACTTTCCTGGAATGACCTTCATCAGTTACGGTCAACATCGAAAGATTAGGAGGCCAAATAATTAAACAGTCTTCGGGAACAAGAAATCCAAAGGGCATGAACAGGACAGCCAATAACGATAAAAGGGGAATTTGCGGTAGTTTTTAGACTGATGAAGAATATTATTTATAATAAGACTGAAAGTTTCGGAAGGAGGAACACTAGTAACCATGCCTGTCAAATAATTAGCTCCAAAAGTAACCGTGAAACTGGGTATCATTGATTTTTTTCCTCCTCGAGATAACCGTGGCCAAAATAATGAACAATCTGAATGTTTGCTCCGCCCACGGCTATTCATACCCACGGTCCCGGTTTAAGGTTACATATTCATGAAGAGGTGACTCCCCTATGGGATCTGATCGGTTCTGATTGAATAACATGTGTAAATAGATCTTGTAGAGGAATACTACTTGACATATCAACCACAAGTTCGTAGAAGGAATACAGTAAACAATTCAATTGCCCCCGGCAGTACATTCTCCTCTTGATCCACATCCATCACACCCACCTTAGAAACAACCCATGAACTGCAGATAGACAGGCATACTTTAAGAATAGTCCTGGAATTTTCAGTAATCAGTCTACAAATATCCTCGTCGTTGTTGGGTATTGGAGATTAATGCATGATACATAATTAATGTCTATCCACAATAGATTACCATTTCCACGAGGAATCATAGTTTCTAATATTTATCAATTTGTTAATGAACCGGAACAATAGGTGTGATATTAATACTTCTAAATCGTTTATCTCGATTTATTCTGATGCATAATCAATAATGACCACCAGAGTTCAATTTATGATGAGCGAAAACATTATGTCATAGAAAAAAAAACCACTTACAAATTTAAATCGAAATTTTTCAGCGATTGCATGTCATCAATGGCTGAAAGACATGGATTGCTGTCGATCCATTGACCGTTTTGTTGAATGTAATATTTCATGCATATTTAAGACGGCCTGTCGATCCAACATCCAATATGGCTGACATGGGATATAGTAATTTCCCATTATCTGAAATACGAAACATCACAGCAATAATTGATACAGGCACCAAGATTGTGAATGGTTCTAATAACATTGTCAACACTGCGTTGACTGTTTGAACTGTCATTAAATATAATTCTATAGACATTCACTACCTGAACTCAAATATGGCTTATCGTCATGTCTCAGTCAATGTGAATACGAAATGCTATACACTGTAAGATGTAACCCAATTATAATGTATGTACCACCAGCTTTTTATGTTCTCTGTTTTTATTCAATCTTACTTGTGTCCAAAACCATTTTCATATTATGATGTTCGTGTCATTTAACCGTAACACGACGGGTATCACTAGTGGAACAGGAACTGCTAACCCTTCCGAAGCACCTGCGTTCATCAAAGAGTTTAGTTAGATTCGTGTTGTTCGATAATTGGTTTTTGTGTAGTGTTTTGTAGATCGTTGTTTGTCCTTTTGTCTTGGTTTTCATTTCGCCATTGTATTGTCTGTCCTTCGATTTGGGAACAGCAAACACTGTTAGAATTTGCATAGCATTTTATTCATTGAAATATTCTAAATAATATAATGATTAAAAATAAGATCAATTGATTGATTGATTGATGTTTAACGTCCAGCGAGCAATTTTACAGCTATATTCAGGACGAGAAAATAAACTTAAACGCCACGGGACTCCAAACAAGGAAAGGTGATGGGTAGGGACGGAGAATTTAGCCAGTGCTACATGTCTCCTATGGACCACTCATATTATGCTCATGATGAGCTGTTACATTGGGTTCTTCAACGTGCGAAGAGGAATCAATGTCCATCAGACATAGGTAACCATAGCCGATTTTGTCTATCCTGCTTCTTCCCGTCTTCCCGTTGGTATATTTTCTTCCAAAGACTATTACATTGTTTGGCCTTCCAGTATGTTGACTATGAGTGTACGTGATGAATGTAATTCTAGAGATGCACTGTGTGCACTACATTATATGCACGTCTCTACGTTTGTATTACACTTCCAGCGTAGAACATTGCATCTGTATCATAAGGGATCACTTCATCATCGGAATAGAATGGTTTACCAATCAGACAATTGTAGGTCTATCTAAAAATAGAGTTGATCATTGTACTAAGATAATAGCATTATAATATGTCAATTAAGCTTCTCCAAGTGTTTTGCTTATTACATTGTGGTCTCTTAAGTACATAAGAAGGAGAATTTATATTTTAATCCATGGGTACTTTAAAACAATTATGTAATTCTGTTTATCCTGATTTAACATGTGATATTAATAAAGATCTAAATATATAGATGTGAATATATAATAAATAATAGATTGTTTAGGTTTCTAATTTATCTCAAATTAGTTTGTTTTTATTAAGAAAATGTATTTAGTATTTCAAACTTGATTAAATATTAACAACACGAAGAGGCATCTTTGCTCCACTTCAGACTAAATTAGCGGAATCTAGGAAAATAATACTGTTTTGGCAAAAAAATGTCTCTTTTCATTTCTGATGTTAATTGAAATGTGCATTATGCCAATTTTTTCAGCACCTAAAACAACTTATGAGGTAACAATATATTTATGTTATTTTTGGACTGTAATGTTCATGTAATTTGAATTTTATTTAGACTGCCTACAAGTCCCTTTCTTATTAACAATTCCCTACATGAACGAAATTGTTGGTATGAAAGTTTAAATCTTGACCGAACACTTTTATTTACTCTACAGATTCTATAAGTGGTAAAAAAGAGATTAATTTAGTAGATAATGTATGTTTTTGTCTTAAGCATATTTGGAGTGCTCTTGTAGTAGCATTTACTTACGGTCAATATTCATATAATGTGAATTTTAGTCTTGACCACTATTGCCGTGATCAATTAGTAGTATTACATTACAACGATTATATCTAGAAAATGTGGATGTTGGTCAGGATCTCTTACAGAAAGTTTATTGATTATGATTGAACTTTCAGCAATATTTCAGCTATATCATGGCGACCAGTTTTAGTGGTGGAAGAAGCCGGAGTATCCGGAGAGAACCACTGACCATGGCCAAGGAACTGCAAAACTTTATTTCTTGCGGCTGCGAGTCGGCTGCACCTTTTTTGTAAATTTGTAATATGATTGCATGACAGCTGGCAATGTAATGTCTCTAAGCAATGTACGTCATTTCTTTACCAGCTTTGCAGTGTCATGTCAAACAAATACATTACAACTGGCAATGCGATGTATCTAGATAATCTAGGTTTTGTCCTTAGCACCGTTGTAGTACCCTTGTAATATCATTGTATTACAACCGGCAATTTATGGACAATGTACGTCTTGTCTTTAGCACCGTTGCAGTGCCTTTGTAATATCATTGTATTACAGCCGGCAATTTATGGACAATGTACGTCTTAGTGCGCCGTTTCAGTGCTGTTGTAATAGGATTGTATAACATCAATTACGCTGTGTCAGTATCTAGATAATGTGGGTGTTTCGGATGAACCAATGCTGCATTGTTCATATAATGCGATTATATTACAACAGTTAATATCCAGATAATGTAGGATTGGTCCTAAACACTGTTGCAGTGTTCATTTCATAAGATTATATTACTTCCATTCAAATGTGGGCTTTGGTCTTACGCACTTGAACAATATATATGTAGTAGGATTGCTTAAAAACCAATATGCAGGTGTGGGTATTGGTCTTAAGCATAGTAGTCCTGTCTCAATTAATTTCAAGATAACATTGGTTTTAGTCTTAAGAACTATTGATTATCTCAAGCCTAGACAACATTTTTAGAAGTTGGCTACTCTGTTGAGGGCCTATGGTTATCTTGCTAACAATTTTTTGTAAGACTCATTTGGTTTTCCAGTCTTTCCAATTTGGGCTTACCGTACCTGATGATGGTTATTCCTGCACCTTGTCGTGTGTATTAAATTAGATATCCACAAATTGATCGCAATGTTTTTGTAGCAGGATTAGATTATATTGAAATTAATATGCCTTACTCTTCGACAATGCTTTAATTTACATATGCTAGGTAATCATGTTGATCAAACAACTCCTTATTAGTATTAATTCTGAAAGACTGGAAAGCTTAAATATTTAATAACCTGTAATTACACATTACGCTAAGCCGACTTCCATAGTTAAGATTAGTGACGTTTTCAACTAAAAACGCATGCAAACAAAAACGGCTAATATATTTCACAATTTCAAAAAACGTAATAGAGTTCCGATTCATTAACAACATTGTATATATTTCGATGTGATGACATTGAGGTCAGTGTCTAGGGAGACTTCAGTAATTAAGATTTTTTAGAGAAAGGCAATAAAGAACTAATTATGTTATAGGTTGCGTCCCTTTACGATCAGTTTGAAATTACCCTATAAAGTCTCTAATTGATTACTGAGCGCCAACTGCTAAGCTACAGTAATTGTCTTAGAAACTAAATCTTTACGTTTCACTATACACGATTATCCAAGGCAGAGGAACGTCTTAATAGAGCAATGGCCCTGATTCAAAAACATCCATACTAGTTATAAAGATATAACACATGAACCGAAAAGGCATAAATAAACCCA
This sequence comes from Gigantidas platifrons, assembly GCA_002080005.1. Lineage (NCBI taxonomy): Eukaryota > Metazoa > Mollusca > Bivalvia > Mytilida > Modiolidae > Gigantidas > Gigantidas platifrons. The sequence continues at coordinate 354,567 of MJUT01019489.1, read as the reverse complement.
ATATTTTGACTAATGGTAATATCCATTTGTTGCCCTCTAATTAACTTTTTAGTTGTTTTTTTTATTTTTTTTTTTATTTTTTTTTGACAATCAGCCAATCAAGACTGTGCATTCCGTGAATATTTATAGAGGAAGATGTGCAAACTGTGTGAGGTATAACTTTAATTTAATACTGTTATAATAAAAATGTAGATGCCAATTTTAGTAATCACGAGGAGTTTTTAGAATTACCTTCATCAGGTAAACTCAAAGCCAAAAGTTTGGAAAGCCAAATATTTTTTAAAAATCTTTGGGAGCAAAAAAACAAAGCAAAAAACAAACAAACAAAAAAACAAACTATGTCCTTTATTCTGGTTGAATATATCTGAAGTGAAAATATTTTTAGCGAGGAAACCAGGGTGGACAATAATTTAAATATTCCAGTTGACAACATTCGATTTCACTGTATTTGTTGTATTTTATTGCGCAATGCTTAAATAGACTGAAAACATGGTGATTGAAAGACATTAAGTGTAGGACAAAGTCTATGTCGGCACTACTTTATGATAATCTTATTATTGATTGTGCAGTTACATAAAGTATTGCATTGTAACGAGCAGCTCTAAATATAAGAATATGCATAACAAAGCCTACCACAACTATCTTAACAAAGCCTACCACAACTATCTTAACAAAGCCTACCACAACTATCTTAACAAAGCCTACCACAACTATCTNAACAAAGATGTGCAAACTGTGTGAGGTATAACTTTAATTTAATACTGTTATAATAAAAATGTAGATGCCAATTTTAGTAATCACGAGGAGTTTTTAGAATTACCCTCATCAGGTACACTCAGAGCCAAAAGTTTGGAAAGCCAAATATTTTTTTTTAATCTTTGGGAGCAAAAAAAACAAAAAACAAACAAACAAACAAACAAAAAAACAAACTATGTCCTTTATTCTGGTTGAATATATCTGAAGTGAAAATATTTTTTAGCGAGGAAACCAGGGTGGACAATAATTTAAATATTCCAGTTGACAACATTCGATTTCACTGTATGTGTTGTATTTTATTGCGCAATGCTTAAACAGACTGAAAACATGGTGATTGAAAGACATTAAGTGTAGGACAAAGTCTATGTCGGCACTACTTTATGATAATCTTATCATTGATTGTGCAGTTACATAAAGTATTTCATTGTAACGAGCAGCTCTAAATATAAGAATATGCATAACAAAGCCTACCACAACTATCTTAACAAAGCGATGAACGTCTATTTGATTTTTAGTCGTTACCTGCTTTCAATATCACAGCAATCCCATACACATATAACAGGTAACTGTGTAAGATTATTTAACTGGAATCGAGGGTCTGGACATATTTCTGATTTCCGTGTAAAAAATGTTACTCGAATCGTTTTTACTCACCTTTGTTTTGTAGGGATTCATGTTCTATTTACGTTATTTGTATTTATTTGAGTATACTGGTGTCCAACACTATTTCCATATCACATGATGTTCGTGTCGCTAAACGGAAATACGATAGGGCCACTAGTAACAGGAATTACTCACCCTTCCGGAGAACCTGGGTCCCTCCCCGGGTGTTTTGTGGGGTTCGTGTTGCTCAATCTTTAGTTTTCTGTATAGTATTGTGTTATCTGTCCTTCAATTTGCGGCTTCTGGTTGCTCCTTTAGGATCTTCAAATTTTTCGCTCAAGTAGTAAAGCCATTTACAAAAGTGTTGCTATAGAAATCAGAGTCAATCTATATGAATACATTTACACAATTAAATGACAGCATCCCTTTTCTATATTACAATTGAATTAAAATTGTGAGGAGCATACAAAAAACTTCCTGTCTTTACAGTGTCTTCGAATTGCCAACATAATATATAGTTTGTGGTTAAAGATGAACTGAAGTCAACAGCTCCTTTGAATTAAAATGTAAATTGGTGATTGATTCAATTTCAGAATGCAATGTAAAACCAAATAAGTGTTTGGATTGTTAACCATGGATATCGGAGAATTGTGTGCATTCTTCTAGTAAACCTAGGATATATATCGGTAGGTATTCGTGTTGTCCACATTTACGCCTCTGTCGTAATATTTAATTCATTTCACATTTCCTTAAATGACTTTAAAAAACAGATATATCAAAAAAGGTGAGCGGTCACGTATGTGTGTGTTAGGAGTATCGATTTCTCCTCTTTCTACAATTTTGATAATTGATTTTTGAATGTTCCGACAGTAAGGTAGTTTTTCTTTTTTCATTTTATTATTGTGCGCATTAACTTTGATATCTACGTTTTTATTAAGGAGTTGTGAAAGCAAAGGTGGGTGGTACAGGATATAGCTTCCGAATGGATTGCTGTTTCAGTTAGCTAACGCTATAAAATATATCAATATTAGTGTGTTATTCTTGTACAAAGCATGTATCACTGCCTTCTTAACTTGATATAGCGTGTGTAATAAACGTAAAAGGATAACGAAGGGGTCATTAAAAATGTACAATCAAGAGAAACTGGCAACATAGACAAACAATATAAAAACATAACTCAATGTGTGTTGGATACCACTAGACGTAAACAAAATATATTCAAAGGTGAAAACTACTTACTCTCAACATATGGAACATATGTTTTTCTCCATCGTCATTCATTCTATGGTGACTTAATCTTGTTGTCATTGCAACGAACATAATCAGTCTTAATTTGGCTCCACGGTTGCTAGGGGATACCATTTTACCCAATGGACGGGAGTGAGTGGGTGATTGATTATTGTTTAGCGTCAAATGGACAATTTGTCAGTTATATCATGGCAAAAAAACAACTTACGTGTAGCGATGAAGTGATGATGATGTCAGCTTTTTCCTACATGTCTTGTTGGATTCTTGTATTGCTACCTCACTCAAATAACAATGCGCGGAGTGTTGCTCCACTCGGACACATTAGTCTGATTCCGAGCCAACCAGTCGTTGCTCTTACTCCTTAATGCGGCATGCCTAGCAGAGAAGCAATAAATACCAGTCTTATTGTCATTGGTTTGATGTGACCGATGTTCGAACCCACGATCTACTGCGCTCGAGGCAAGGACGCAAACCCTTACACCACCGATGCGGTTCTCCAATGGCCGCGTTCATTTATTTATTCTACGTTTTCCATGCGTCATGCATCGTCGGTTTTATATCTTTCTAACATATTTAATCATATTATCATCATTATGTAATTCTATAAATAAAATTACCGGACATTGAACCTTCCCCAGTAACGTGCTGATAAATATTAATTCACTCGATCAGTTGAGAATGGTGTCACCTTCTATTTATATATTGCCATATTGACAGAATATATTTGCTTTATTACTATTTTTTTCTTTCGTACATTGACTACATACAACTGTACATGTTTACGTAGTCTACACTGCCTTAAACATGTCATTGAAAGGAAATGACATGATTTACTAACTAATAGCATACGCAGCTTGAAAAGAAATCCACATGAGATGTTGATTGATTGAAAACTTACAACCGGAAATATTGCAGCCATTTTTGTTTTAGAAAATAAATCGTTTCCTCGCTTCAGCATTAGACAAATTATATTTTCATTTGACCTTTTTATGTTCATTTTGAGAGTTCTAATATTCCTCTTTACATGTTTGTCAATTGAAATCTGAAGTAAACAAAACAAAAGTTGAAAGTTCTTGAATCAATTGTTATTATACATAAGTGTAGAAATGTCTCCATTTTTCAGAAAACATTAGTAACATGACATTTTTGAATGTATGTTAGTTATTGACTGAATTACTGTATAAATAACTAAAAATGTATTTATATTCATAAAAACACAAAAGTACACTCCCAAATTTGTAGTCACAAATTTTAATTCAAATAGTTTAAAAACACATTTAAGAATTGTTTAATGCTTTCATAAAAATGATTACTTTCTTCAAGTGAGGGGTTTGGATGACAAGAAAAAAAATAGATGTCAAACGGATGATCAGAAGCCGTGAATCGAAGGACAGACAATGCAATGACTACCAAAAAGACGAGAATACAAACAAAAGGCCACATAAAGCAACACAACAATATAAAGTTTGATTAGCAATACCCCCAGTAAACACTGTGGATTAATATAGAAACCACGTAAGGATGAGCAATTTCTGCTCCACTGGTGGCATCCTCATCTTACTCGTGTTAAAAATCTGGCGATAAACTATATTAGATGATATGTCCCGAACGAGGAAAGGACGTGATTTCACACCTACAAATGGGATATATAAATGTTTATCTAGATCTGTGACAAAGCATTCCATAAAGATTAACCAAGTCGTGATGGCGACCATTAAACTTTCGAAGTGATGACTTCAGCTTAACAAATAGGAACCATTGGTCCTGTAGTATTCTTGTTAGTAGCAATTCTCTATCAATTAAGTTCTGACAGAAACCACATGCCATAGAATATCAACAAAGAGATATATACTGCATATGCAGATGCTGCTCAAATGTTCATATAGGTTGTCTTGTTGGTAGTAGAGACGTACCATAAAAGGCTTACGACAGGAATACTAGGGGACAAATCTAGGGGTTCCTAATACCCCTACCCTTCAAGTTAAAATGGGTGTTGTCTGAGAACAAATAGAAAAACATTCATTCTAATATCGTGTAATATACCAGTGGTACAATTACAAGCACTACTTAAGCCAAATCTGCTGGTGATTTCAAACCTTATCTAGCTCTTGGGACAGCATAATCTGCTCGAACATGTACACAATATTTATAATATTTCATAGTAATTTAGATGCTATTTCGGTAAGAGATAGGTCCTGTCTGTTCGGATTGATTTAAATGACATACATCTAAGTTGAAATTGACAATCGGGCTAGACAAAATAATTGTCCGACATATATAAATCATTTTTCAATGAATCACATTGAAGAAAATAATTAACCATTCTCATAACGAAATCACCAACACAATTGCGTTTTGGAATAGAGGTAACTTGTTAATATCTGATTATCAATGTATTTATTATCATCATAGCTAAGTTTCTCCTCCCTCCGCCATAGTTGACCATAGCCAATTTCGACATTCATGTTTGGACCCTTTGGTGCTACATTGTATTAGACCCAAACACCTAAAATATATTTGGCTTTCTAATCTTTCAATTTTGAGTGTAAATGATGATGATTTTCCAGGAAGGTATCTTGTGCACTAAGTAAGATATCTATTATTTGTAGTGCTATCTAGTGTGTAGATACCTTTACTACTATGCTAATCTCGAGGTATCACCCGCCAATTAGACAGTGTCTCATTGCATACAAGGCTAATATATATATATATATTGGAAATTTACAGCTCATAAATAAAGTAATGTATCAAACCTATGGTCAATCACCTTCAGGCGTAGATATCCTTAACCGACTTTGCCTCTCCTTGTGGTTTATGTTCTCTTAAGACTTTTGGCTTATTTGGCTTTTCTATCTATTGATTAATTGATTGATTGATTTTTGGTGTTTAACCCCACTTTCAGCAATATTTCAGCTATATCATGGCGACCAGTTATAGTGGTGGAAGCGGTGGACTACCCGGAGAGAACAATCGACCATCGGCAAGCAACTGGTAAACTTTATCACTTGCGAGTCGAGTGCACCCTCTATCTATTGACCATGATCGTACATGATGAAGGTTGTTCAAGAAACGTGTCGTGTGCACTTAATTAGATATCTACGCTTTTATTTTTATTAATCTTTCTTTTTGTTTTTGCGATTTTCCAATACAGCAAGTTGAAGTGTATGTCGTGATTGAAAATAACTATGCGTTTCCGTACATACAGACATGAACTTGAAGTCAATTGCCGTTTGAAGTACAGTGTGGCTTCTATTTCCTTCACAGCTGTCACAACTAAGTACACAATCAATTTGCATATCGTCTCTAGGTAATGGAAACACGTAATTTACATCTGTGTTAAATTTTCATTGTAGTGACATCGAATTCTCTCTCTAACCTTCTTGCAATGATAAACAAATGTCAATAATTTTTGTTAAAAAAAATGAAAATACTAATGATTAAAATTGTATTATTCTTCCTATGAATCAGATTTAAAACAAGGTTAATTTGACATTATCTTTAGTACAGTTAGGTCTCCATAGATTGATAACGCCATCTTATTTTTATCTGTATTGTTTTGCTTATAACATACGACCAGACGGCAAACCAGACACAACTACAACGTAGAGAAGACTTCATATGTTGTATCTAAATCAATTAGTAGGACAATTAACGAGATATTAACATACAGTCGACATATTCCCTCGGTCTTAATACTAACGTTTTTCCAAATAAACTAATACCTATCAAGATCAATGGAACAACATAAATGTGTTTTACAACGAATAAAATACCGAGTATATCTAAATTAGTGACCACGATAAAAGGACATAGATGTAAATGAACAAGAACGACTATCCAACTTTATACTTAGACACGAACTATAGCAAAGTAATAGCGCTTATCAAGTTATCTCTGTTCTACATTTCACAATCTTGTTTTTTGTTCTTATTTGCACACATTTTGAGAGCATTGCAGATTTCTACAACATTCCGGTTTCTCTGTTGTGTTTGTTTTCGTCCTGTGCCTAATGCTGCCGGTGTCTCTGAATTGAGTTGCCCCTCTCTAACGTTAATTACCTTCAATATATGATATATTATAATATAATGAACATATGGTGCTTATGAAGTAGTAACATGAGCATAGCGTTTACCTTGTTGAAGCATTACATATATATAATGCGACCCTCAACTGTTTTGATGATTGATTAATTTTTAATGACATTCATAGCGAAATTATTAGGTTAAAGATAGCCGTGTACCACCATGATAAAAACGTAGATATATAATTTAGTGCGCACGACGTGTTTCTGGAATAAAAACTACATCATGTATGCTTCAAGTCATGGAACAGTTGTGAGACTGCAAGAACTTTTTGGGAAGTATGTTTTGCGGTCAAATATAACCTTTCATTAGTCTTTCTTCTTTCTTCTTCTGGTATACATCAAAACATCATTTACTGAAGATTACTTTAAGTCTTGCATTTGATATTATGAAAAATTGTACAAAAAACAGAATTAAATGATTTCTCTAACGTTTATTGAAGTTGATTTTCAAAATGGAATAAATGTTTCAATTATAGATCCATAGCAAGAACGATGAAAACAAACAATTTTGAGGACAATACACATTATCGATTAACAGTGTAGTGTCATTCGTCAGGTATACTCTCAAAGACAAATGATTGGCAAGGTAAATGATTTTAACTTGTTTTGAGCAGTAAGACCAAAGGGTCTAAACCAGATTACCTATGTAGTGTCATTCGTCAGGTACTCTCAAAGACAAATGATTGGGAAGGCAAATGATTTTAACTTGTTTTGAGCAGTAAGACCAAAGGGTCTAAACCAGATTACCTATGGTTGAGGGAGATGAATATGAGTTTTTATCATATAGGAACTGTGGTGAATTCAAAAAGAGTGTCTACGTCTTCTCTTTCACGTTTAAAGTAATAAAACTTGAACTATTGGAAATTCCGCAATCAAAATTGTCACATTTAAGTTCTAACCGGTAAATACATTGTATAACTGTATGGAACAAGATGTGGGTAGTTAAATTTCCGTCAAACAATATTAATTAAGCACATGTTATATCATACCAATTGATATCCCTTCGGTGTATTAAATTATCTGACATATAGAATAGAAGTCGTCTCGTATTGGACTTGATGAAAATATTCTGCATCTATTAAATTAACGTCTAAGTATCTCATCCAGCATAAATACTGAGATTACTTCCGTAAAATTATATTGTGTAGTAAATGTATTTTATTACCAGCCTCGTTTTAAATTTTAACATTAACGCAAATTTGAGATTCCAAAGCTCAAAACGAGGAAAGCATGCTAAAATATATAAATCTGAACCCGCCTCCAATTGCTAGACACCCAAACATTACACAACACTGATTAAAGGTTAGGACTGTCCAAAACACTAAACCACACCAAATAAGGCTTAGGACTGTCGAAAACACTAAACCACACCAAATAAGGCTTAGGACTGCCCAAAACACTAAACCACACCAAATAAGGCTTAGGACTGTCCAAAACACTAAACCACACCAAATAAGGCTTAGGACTGCCCAAAACACTAAACCACATCAAATAAGGCTTAGGACTGTCCAAAACACTAAACCACACCAAATAAGGCTTAGAAATGCCCAAAACATAAAGCCACACCAAATAAGGATTAGGAGTGCCCAAAACATTAACCACACCAAATAAGGATTAGGAGTGCCCAAAACACTAGACCAAACCAAATAGGCTTAGTTCTATCAAAAACACTAGAAAAAACACAAAATAAAATTGAATACAGCTCCAACCACATGACAAAACAAATTAAGTCTATTGTTGTCAAAACTCATTACGAATTTGAAAGGATAAAGTATGTGATATGTTATACCGCATACATTTATCAATTGATGTCTGTAACTAATATTTATATTAAATGTCTATTCTCACCGATAATACCAACCGACTTATAATATCCGGTGAAAGTATTGTTTAATTAATAGACTGAATAAAATATGCATTAAGAGAGGAAACTGTCTATACTGTGTCACCCAGTTTCAATTCAGATGAAACGGTCGGGAAATGGATACTACTTTTAGCTTTGCTTCTGAAAGGTGAACTATTTTGTAAATTAAATTCAACAATATCACATCTTTCATTTGTATTGTATTGAATCTATGAGTTTGTTTCATTTGGTTGTCATAGAAGATTTAACATGCACCATATTCGGCCATTGTTTGTACCGGAAATGCCACTCGGGAGGATTAAAATGGATGTCTTCGGAACTCTTCATAATGTCAATCGGTAGGTAAACCGAATCCAGTAAAATGGTGTTCGTGACGAAACATGGACATAGGACGTAAAAGAACGTTGTTACAATTAACTCATAAAAAGCCTACGAAATATAAACAGGGGTTAGGATTATGTTGTTTAACGCCACTTTCAATAACATTTCAGTTATATTGTTGCGGTCAGTTTTATTGGTGGAGGAAACAGGACTACCTGGAGAAAACCACAGACCTGCCACAAGTCACTGACAAAAGTTACCACATTATGTTGTATCAAGTACACCTCCCCTGAACTGGATTCGAACTCACAACGTTACTGGTGATATACACTGATTGCATAGGTAGTTATAAATCCAACTACCATACGATCACGACCACGACGGCCCTTGGAATATGAACAGAAAGCTGTTTTTTTAAAGAATATAGTGATGATAGTACTGAAGCAACTCGGGGTTCCATTAGAAACAAATATGCCGACTACAACGACATAATGTTAAATCGCCGTAGAGAAAGTAAAGAATGTACTTATATTCCTTCATTCTAATTATGAAGGGGAAATATAAAGCATGGATCATGTACCTATTAACGAAGCATAGTATTAGAATGTTCAATGCAAAAGAGTAATTAAGGGGTATATAGTCATAAATACCATAAATCGGGAAATTGGTCAATGTGACAGAAGTTATGAATATAAAATTGACATTCATCACTGTTATATTAAGTTCAGCATGAAAATGCATAAATGGATTATTCATAGGGCTAGGTATATATCAATATTGTTGAATACAAGGATATGCTTGGGATTTAGAGTTTGAAGTTCTACAAATAGTTTGAATATACCAAAGGGGCAATTAAACTCCGTAAGTCTCAGATGTACAGATAACACAATGGTCAAACGAAAAACTACAAACAACGATGGACAAACACTACACATTCGAGCAACACGAACCTCACTAAATAACGGAGGTGAGCTCATGTGCTCCGGACGGATAAGCAATTCCTACTCCACTAGTGGCACCAGTAGTGTTACTCTAGTTTGCCAGGTGATAAGTCATAAATGAGGAAATGACCGCGTATTCCTTACGACAAGCGGGACATATCCATGGGAATTTGTGACACAGATATTTTATAACGGTTAACCAATTCGCACAATCTGACCGAAACGACCCAAAATGCTGCATAGCATTCGGTTGATGTCATAAATCATATAATTGCTATTCGAATAGCAACATTTATCACATTTGTCGCCACTGATATTGTGCTTGCTTTTGAATCAGAACTAGATATGCGCATTAGTTACGCTTCGATAAAATAAAAGAGCCACCTGACTGATTTATTTCATGAATATCTGTTTTTTTCTAGATAGTGGGCAATGCTGTTGTATATGGTTGTGAAACTCCTAAATATCGTGCAGCTGCAGTTTAAATTTGAGTTCATTTTGAGTTAACATAAAGCAGTAGTGGTCAATTAAAAAAATGTCTATTTTCTGTAACGGCGGCCATGTTGGATGGAGTACAGGGCTGTTTGGTATAACTTTGTGAGTGGATTACCTAATATAATATGGTTTCATTTGGATCAATGGTTATTGAAAAGAAAATTGTGTGGCTTTTTATGAAAATAAAGAGGATCAACCAATATGCGGGTCTCATGTGTTCAATTTACTTTTAACAGAAGCCATGCTGGATGATTGGCGGCATCATCGGAGACACGTTTGATAGGAGACATCCTCATGATGATTGGCGGTATCATCGGAGACACGTTTGATAGGAGACATCCTCATGATGATTGGCGGTATCATCGGAGACATGTTTGATAGGAGACATCCTCATGATGATTGGCATCATCATCGGAGACACGTTTGATAGGAGACATCCTCATGATGATTGGCGGCATCATCGGAGACACGTTTGATAGGAGACATCCTCATGATAATTGGCGGTATCATCGGAGACACGTTTGATAGGAGACATCCTCATG